>CM050430.1:28175526-28183026 GCA_027564155.1 Gymnocypris eckloni scoliostomus | reverse complement strand
ACTTTTTTAAGTCAGTTATGAAAATGTATATTGTTCTGATTTGTATTGTAAAAGTACGACTGATTACCACAAACGTGTCTTCACATGGTGGCTACGTTCATGCTACTGGCCCCTGGGGGTCTCAATAAGACAAATAAGGGTTTAAAATTGTACCTTTTTGGAGCAGTACCCTTAAAAGCACATATTTGTACCTTTTGTTTACCCCTAATAGGTACATACTAGCATCTTAGAGTAGTAATACTTCTCTCTCTCTCTCTCTCACCTCTCCCTCTCTCTCTCCATCTCTCTATGTGTCTCTCTCTCTCTCTGTCTGTCTCTCTCTCTCTATGTGTCTCTCTCTCTCTATGTGTCTCTCTCTCTCTCTGTCTCTCTCTCTGTGTCTCTATGTCTCTCTCTCTCTCTCTCTCTATGTGTCTCTCTCTGTGTCTCTCTCTCCTCTCTCTCTCTCTCTCTCTCTCTCTCTCTCTCTCTCTCTCTCTCTCTCTGTGTCTCTCTCTCTCTCTCTCTCTCTCTCTGTGTCTCTCTCTCTCTCTGTCTCTCTCTCTCTCTCTCTCTCTGTCTCTCTCAATTCAATTCAATTCAATTCAATTCAGCTTTATTGGCATGACTGTGTAACATATCACAATGTTGCCAAAGCAATAAGCATATTATACAAACATACAGATCAATGAAAAAAGGGGAAAAATAAAAGACATACATGTCTCAAAAAATAAAAAAATAAATAATACATTAAAAGAGTACAGAGAGCTAGTGTAAATGGTGAGGAGGGTTCAGCCTTTGTCCCTCATTTGATGGCAGGAGTGCACATACTGCGCTGCCAGGTGGAGGCACTTTTCCTTCTCTCCCAATATATACCAGAGTTTCTCTGTGTTGCTCGTTTGCTGGAATTCAGGTGACACTAGCGCTATTTGTTTGAAATAGGCATCTCTGATGTGTTTCTCTCACTTTCTCTCTCTCGCCTCTCTCTGTCTCTCACTCTCTCTCTCTCTCTCTCTCTCTGTCTCTCTCTCTCTCGCCTCCCTCTGTCTCTCTCTCCCCCTCTGTCTCTCTCTCTGTGTCTCTCCCTCTCTCTGTCTCTCTCTGTCTCTCTCTCTCCCCTCTGTCTCTCTCTCTGTGTGTCTCTCTCTCTCTGTCTCTCTGTCTCTCACTCTCTCACTTTCTCTCGCCTCCCCTCTTTTTCTCACTCTCTCTGTCTCAAATTCAAATTCAAATTCAAAATTGCTTTATTGGCATGACTGTAAATTATACAATATGGCCAAAGCTTAATATTCATGTACAAAAAGATACAAAAGTAATAATTAAATGAACATCGCATTAATAGAATATTATAACATCTTATAAGTATTAAACTGTAACACATTAGAACGTGTGAACGTTTGATACCACAGTCTTTAACTTACATAGAAACATACATATATACATACTGGATCACTGTGGTGGACAATAGAGTAACACACACGCAGGTCAGGTCAAACACAACACACATTCACCTGCTGTTTCTCAGACTGTGACACACACACACACACACACAGACAGACACAGAGTTACACACACATACACACACACACACACACACACACACACACACACACACACACACACACACACTCACCTACTGTCTCTCAGGCTGTGGCACATCCATACGTATCTCGCAGCAAGTGCTGCTGTGTGTCCCTCTCCTAATAGTATTTTTATTTGATCTGTTTCACTAATGGCTGTAAAGTTATTTACGATGTTGGTGAGTTTGTTGAAGTAGAGGTGTCTTATGGGTATGTATTTATGACAGTGAAGGAGAAAGTGCGTCTCGGTCTCGATCTCTCCTGTCTCACAGTGAACACACACTCTTTGCTCTCTGGGTAACTCTCTGGGTAATCTCTCTCTCTCTCTCTCTCTCTCTCTCTCTGCAGGAGTGCGGTGAAGAAGAGAGATGAGTGTTTGCGAGTGAGACAGCAGCGCTCTCTTCATAGGAAGTATCTGTCTCTGGGATAAAAACACACACATGAATAATTACTGATCAACAGCAGTGACTGATGCACATGTTTTACGAATCGTATCGCTGTTCATTATTCTAATAATAAATCAATACAGTAAACTTCATTACTGATTAGGCTACTGAATACTATTTAACTTTTTGTACTTCTAATACAAACAGTCTGTGGTTTGCTTGCACTGTGCAGTGCATACTCCGCAGTAAGAAGTACACTAGTGTACTAAACGTGCTGATTCACGTGTGCATAAATGTGTTAGACTCATTCAGAAACAACTCGACAGTCTACAGTCCAAACCTCAGCACACACACACACACACACACACACACACACACACACACACACACACACACACACACACACACACAGAGACACACACACACACACACACACACACACACACACAGAGACACAGACACACACACACACACACACACACACACACACACACACACACACAGACACACACACACAAACACACACACACACACACACACACACACACACACACAACACACAGACACGACACACAGACACACACACACACACACACACACACACACACACACACACAGAGACACACACACACACACACACACACACACACACAGACAGACACACACACACACACACACACACACACACACACACACACACACAGACAGACAGACAGACACACACACACACACACACAGAGACACACACACACACAGAGACACACACACACACACACACACACACACACACAGAGACACACACACACACACACACACACACACACACACACACAGACAGACAGACAGACAGACAGACAGACACACACACAGAGAGAAACACACACACACACACACACACACACACACACACACACAGACAGACACACACACACACACACACACACACACACACACACACACACACAGACACACACACAGACACACACACACACACACAGGCTTGGAAAGACATGACGTTTCTGAATAGTTCACCCGAAGCTGAAAATCTGTTAATGTTAATGGAGGCTCTTCTGCACATCAAGTGTTTATTCGATCAAAAATACTGAAAAAAATAATATTGTGAAATCTTATTAATCAGAGAATGCTAAAAAAATATCACATGTTCCAAAAAACTATCTGAAGCAGCACAATGGTCTTCAATATTGATCATAAATCAGCATATTATTATGATTTCTGAAGATCACGTGACGCTGTAGACTGGAGTAATGATGCTGAAAATACAGCGCCGCATCACAGAAATAAATGTTTTAAACTGTTATTTTAAATTGCAATAATATTTCACAAATTTTTTTTTTTGATCAAACAGATACAGCCTTGATGAGCAGAAACTTCTTTAAAAAACATTTCAAACCTTACTGATCCCAAACATTTGAGCGGCGGTGTAGATGAGTGTGTTTCTTCATCAGATTTGGAGGAGTGTCTCAGCAATGGATGTGAATGGGTGCCGTCAGAATGAGAGCTGATAAAAACATCACAATAATCCACAGTCATCAGTTAACATCTGGAGAAGACAAAACCTGAAACAAAGATGTTTTTAACTCAAATATGAGTTCATAATCCATAATAACGTGTCCTACAGTAAAAAATATCATCTTCTGTTGTCTCTCACATCAAAATCCTCATATTTGTTTAGAGCTGGTTATGGATTATGAACTCATATTTGAGTTAAAATCATCTTAATGCTGGATTTGTTTCAGCTTCTGATGTTAACTGATGGACTGGAGTGCTGTGATGTTTTTATCAGCTCTCATTCTGACGGCACCCATTCACTTCCATTGCTGAGACACTCCTCCAAACCTGATGAAGACACAAACTCATCCTAGTCTCAGATAACCACATTTCTAGTCTTGGCTGAACCATTCCTTTAACTTTCCCTTTAAATGACATTTAGGATGATGAATACAGAGAAAACACACATTGTAGAAACGCAACACTGTGCTTTATTTCTTCAACATAACACTGAATGGTACATCTCCTCCACACACACACACACACACACACACACGTGTGTATCGCTGCGGTTTAGCTATGCATGAGCACAGACAGAAGTGCTTAACGTTACAGGTGCAATAATAGAATATAATAACACTGTTTATACAACTAAACAAACATGAATTCATATAAAACGTTTGCATAAGGAGCTGTGAGCTCAGTCATGGCCTTTCTATTCCATTTGTGGCTTTTATAATCAAATCACAGTTGAGATTATTTGTACCGCGCTCAGATATGAAACATAGAGCTGCTCTCAGTAACAGACTGATCTCAAATCAGCTAAAGCAGCACAAGCACAATCCAGAAAACTAGACACAACAGTCTTTGGCTTAATAATAATACAGAGGTTAAAAATGAGTGTGTGTGCATGTCCTGATGCATCGTGTCGTTTTAGCATTTATGTCTGAATATGAAAAAACAAACCTGAAACATTTTGGCATAACGAACTGTGCAAATTCAGCCAAAATTAACACTATATTAAAGCTCTCTCGATTGCCTACTCGCATCTCAAACACAAAATCAGCTTTAAACTAATTATCATACTTTTGAATTACTTTAATGCTGTTTAATGTCACATCGTGACACTTTCAAAACATCGCTCTGTCTGTTTGAGTGACTTCTGACTCATCCAATCACGTGAGTTTAGGGCGGAGCTATCTGTCCGGCTGACCAATGACAGAGTGTTTAGGAAAGAAATGAGGCTTAAACTAAAAATAACATCAATTACCGAAGCCCCATTATATCAAATATTGTCTTTGGCTTCTCAAATCAAACCCAGAACGCTCCTATGACCTGAGCTCAAGGGAATGTAATAAATACGTTCAGTTAAACATTACACAGGACACAAATCTTGGACAAACGCCGCTGGTCGTCACAAACCAGCCGTCTGGAATAAGAGCTTTAAATACGAGAAACTTCACACAAATATAACGCAGACGTCATCCTTCAGCACCGGCCACCTCGTTAACAGCTAGTGTTATACTGTGTTATAATGCACGATATAGCATATTATAATAATCGATACGCGTCTCCCTTCAGAAGAACAATGAAGAAAGAGCTGCTATCAAACACAAAACCTAACAATGAAAACATGTATTGCATGACTTTGGGGGACAAAAACAAACCTACCATATTTCCCAGAGTATAAGTCACATCTTCTGAAATGTGCTGTGACTTTATGCACTACAAAATAAAAGCGTGAAAATGGTAATTCGCCTTGTTATAAACTCAAGATTATTGCAGTTGTTGTGTTTTGTTCCACTATGAAATAAAGGCAACTGGGCTGTCTATTGGCTGAAAAACTAAATTCCAATTTTGTAGTAAAATATTATGAATATTAGAATTATATTAGAATTTAAAATGCATAAATTCTGTTTGGAGGAAAATATCTCCTGAGGCCACAAGAGGGCGACTCGAGCTAAATATTACTAAATGCAAGTTTTTTCAAAGTAGGGTAAAAATTCATATCTGTATTTTTGGGTTGATTTGCGGTATACGGTACATATCTCGGTATTTTTGGGTTGATTTGCGGTATACGGTACATATCTCGGTATTTTTGGGTTGATTTGCGGTATACGGTACATATCTCGGTATTTTTGGGCTGATTTGCGGTATACGGTACATATCTCGGTATTTTTGGGCTGATTTGCGGTATACGGTACATATCTCGGTATTTTGGGCTGATTTGCGGTATACGGTACATATCTCGGTATTTTTGGGTTGATTTGCTGTATACATACATATCTCGGTATTTTTGGGCTGATTTATGTATACGGTACATATCTCGGTATTTTGGCTGATTTATGTATACGGTACATATCTCGGTATTTTGGGCTGATTTATGTATACGGTACATATCTCGGTATTTTTGGGTTGATTTATGTGTATACGGTACATATCTCGGTATTTTTGGGCTGATTTATGTATACGGTACATATCTCGGTATTTTTGGGCAATTTTGATTTTACGGTATCATACATATCTCGGTATTTTGGGCTGATTTGCGGTATACGGTACATATCTCGGTATTTTTGGGTTGATTTGCGGTATACGGTACATATCTCGGTATTTTTGGGTTGATTTGCGGTATACGGTACATATCTCGGTATTTTTGGGCTGATTTGCGGTATACGGTACATATCTCGGTATTTTTGGGCTGATTTGCGGTATATGGTACATATCTCGGTATTTTTGGGCTGATTTGCGGTATACGGTACATATCTCGGTATTTTGTATTAAACAAATAAAGTGAATGTAACCATGTAGGCATATATAATGTGCAAAAAGGCATCTAACATTGTAACATCTAAAAACAAACATAATGCTTTTAAAGCAATAACTTTGCTTACTAAACTAAAAACTAAAAAGCATAGACTAGGCTAATTGAGTAAAAAGGCTATTTTGATTACATTACAGTCACTTTAGTTAGTGCTATCATACAAATACACTTACTTGTAGGTTTAAGAATCTCAAAGCAGAAGCTCGTGCACTTCTGACAGCTCTCTAACATGTACAGATGGAGAATAAACCTGTGAAATATAAGTTATGCGTTTAAAGAGCACACGTCTCTGTCAGCGGCACACGCAGCCTTTCTGAACCCAAACTATAGGCTCGATTTATCATTGCTGATACACATTTAATCACATGATCGCAGGGTTCTTAATCTAGTAATTACGTTTTGAAAAAAGTTGAACTTGCATTTGACATGCTTACATGCATCTCTCTCTCTTCATGCAACACTGATAGATGTCTCTCTAGAAAATGCCATGAATATGCGTCCGTGTTTCAGTTTTGAGGTAAACAACATCATCGCCGCATTGATGTTCTCTCTTTACGCAATATTTTGGATGTGCAGTGCTTCAGCTGGATAGCGCTAAAAAAGCCTTAAAATGCAACGACACCTCGTCACTGCATCTCGTGTGCCACTGATACGCCGCCTGACCGACACATAGAATGTGGATTTTATGTGAAATTCGACGAATATTCAAAAGTATTTTTTTTGACAGCCCTAAAACTGTGACTCACAATTCTGAATTATGTTCTCGCAAATTCTGTGAAAAGAGCAATTCTCAACCTGGCCAGATATAAACTCTGAATTGTGAGATATAAACTTGCAATTTAAAAAAAAAAAAAAAGTAAGAATTTTTTTTTTCAAAAAAAAAAAAAAAAATGCAAGATGTAAAAAAAAATTAATAATTACATTTTGTTTTTCCTCTAAATTCTGGGTTTAAATATAGCAGCTCTACTTTTTGTTCCCTTTCGTTTCTGCAACTAAATAAAATTATTAATTCCAACTTAATTTCCACAACTCTGGCTTTTTTCTCTGTATATTTATAATCTCGCTATTCTATTTTTTCCACAATTCTATTTTCCCATGACAAAATAAAAAAAATGGAAGATGTAAACAAAATTTTTTTTTTAAGAATTCCATTCACGATTTGATTTTTCTCTGAAATTCTTACATTTTTTCTTACAAGTTTATATCTCACAATTCTGAGTTTATA
>CM050430.1:28150526-28170526 GCA_027564155.1 Gymnocypris eckloni scoliostomus | reverse complement strand
ATACCTTCATATACAGAGTGAATCATGCAAGTGTTTTAACTCACATTTCAGACTTTTTCATGCAAATTTCTCACAAAATATAAACTCAGAATTGTGAACACACACACACACACAAATACAAACACACACGCACACACACACACTCAAACACACAAACACGCACACACTCAAAAACACACGCACTCAAACACACACACACACACACACTCAAAAACACACGCACTCACACACACACACACAAACACGCGCACACACACACACCCACACACACACTCAAACACACACACACACACACACAACACACACACTCAAACTCAAACACGCACTCAAACACACACACACACACACACTCACTCAAACTCGCACACACTGTCGCTGACTGACCGGTAATGACGTTGACGTCAGGATAGAGCTCATCGTTTAAGGTAACCGCTACACTGTCCCTCTCAAACGCATCCCGCAATTCCTTCTTCACCGCTGCGGAGCCACAAAGACGATACAATCCCACCCCCTACAGAAACAAATACAGCCTCTTAATACAGTCATATTAACGCACATCGGGTCTGAGAGATATCTGATCTCGTCTCACCCTCAGTCCTCTCCTCTCGATCTCAGAGACACACTTCTGAATGATCAGAGGCACTTTGAGCGCAGACGCCTCCTTCTCCACCAGGTGGCGCAGCTCCACCCCGAACACATTAGGAGGAGGCAGGTCACTGAGGCGGGGGAACGGGGTCACAAAGTGCTCCAGAAGGGTCAACTTCACATACAACAGACCGCGAGGCTCCAGACGGACACACAGCTGCTGACTGCGAGAAGCTGTGAGAGAGAGAGAGAGAGAGAGAGAGAGAGAGAGAGAGAGAGAGAGAGAGAGACAGACGGAGAGAGAGAGAGAGAGAGAGAGAGAGAGAGAGAGAGAGACGGAGAGAGAGAGAGAGAGAGAGAGAGAGAGAGAGAGAGAGAGAGAGAGAGAGGGACAGAGAGAGAGAGAGAGAAAGAGAGAGACAGAGAGAGAGAGAGAGAGAGAGAGAGAGAGAGAGAGAGAGAGAGAGAGAGAGAGAGAGAGAGAGAGAGAGAGAGAGAGAGAGAGAGAGAGAGAGAGAGAGAGAGAGAGAGAGAGAGAGAGAGAGAGAGAGACAAGATAAAGAGATAAGGGCAAAGCACAAGATCAAAGCCAATGCAGGGTATGGCTGGGTTTAATGGCTGTTTAATGGTTGTGCAATGGTATAAATCTGTCAATGCTACAGGATTTATTCTATAATGGGGTCTTTCCTTGTCAAATCATTAAGTCATGCCAAAGTTTAGCTTTGAAATCAACAGGAATAAATTACATTTTAAAATATATTCAAATCGGTTTCACCTTGTGACTTGATTTGCAAATGAGCTGTTCTCTTACCCTTGAAGAGGGACGGTATAGCCACAGCACCCAGACAGCACACCCGGTTACGTGCGGGAGCGGCAGGCGCGGCAGAGCCGTTGTTTCTGCCGGCATTCGTTGGCGTCAAGATGACCAGTTTGAGCAGCCGTGCCCTCTCGAGCTCCAGGTTAAAGGTGTGGTTTAGTGGGAGACACACCCCTTGACAGGTGAGCAGGGACGTTCGAGCCCGGGTCACCCCGTCCACTTGAATGGCACAGAAGACTTCTTTAGCAGCATCGTTCCGAGGGGATCGTAGCAGCTCATAGATGCCCAGCAGATGCACCGTGAGCAGCCCTGAAAGTCTCTGAGCACAGCGAGGCTGATCCGGCAGTGAGTACAAGCGGAACGACTCTGCGTCTGCCACAGCGAGTGAATCCTGTGGTCCGCGGTGCGGTGGTGGTGTAGGTGACCCTTTCAACCCCTGCTTTGGCAAGAGTTCTGGTGAGTCTCCATCGCTAAGATATCCTCCTTTACTAGCAGAGCGCGTTCGAGAGGATCGGCGCCTTGGCCTTGCAGGTGCACTGGAGTCCAGGTGGTACTTGCTGATGACGTTGGACGATTCCTTGCATGCATTTGGTGGCGAAGCCTCATCGGATGCTCCAGGTGCACTGCTGGCGTTCCCTTGTCCGTTACGCTGATTACGGGATGAACGTAGGCTAAGCTGCCTTAGTTCCGGAAGCTTACGCATCTTCATAGAAAGCCGCCGCACTGTTCCTGGGGACTTGATCTTGTCAATCACACTGCTGCCACTTCCACCCTCTCCCGGGCTTTTCTTTGGCACCCCGGGACTGTCAGATTTCACACCACTAGCAGAGCTAATACAGTCCGACTGTAGCACAACCAGATCTGAACCAAAATAAATATACAATGTTAGAAACAACAAATTTAACCTATAAGATGGTCCTGAACCTTTAAGAAGCCCTGACAGGCAAGTAGAAGTTGTGCTCTAATATCTTGTAGTACAAGTCTGTTCCAAAACCTAGTGAGATGCCTTGCTGTTTACCACATACATATGCAGCATGATGGACAACAGAAATGGAAATAGAATCTAGAGATCCTGAAGACCTTCATTAGCTGGTCAAGGTGTGTTTAATCAAGTATTTAACTTGTCTAGAACAAAGGCTCTCAACTCTGACCCGCGAGATCCACTTTTCTGCAGAGTTTAGCTCCAACCTTGATCAAACTCACCTACCTATATCTTTCTAGCATTCCTGAAGATCTTGATTAGCTAGTTCAGGTGTGTTTGATTAGGGTTGGAGTTAAACTCCCTAGGAAAGTGGACCGCAAGGGCCAGAGTTGAGAACCCCTGGTCTAGAAGGTAAGCCTCCAGGAGCAGGATTGGGCAACTCTGGACCTCAATATCCACTTTCCTGAAGCTAATCAAGTTCTTCAGGATTAATAGAAAGTTACAGACAGGTAAGGTTTAACAGAGTTGGAGCTACACCTGTGGATCACTGTCCTGCAGAGTTTAGCTCTACACCTGAACCAGCTAATCAAGGTCTTCAGACTCACTGGAAACTTCCAAACAAAGTAATGGAGCTAAACTCTGCAGGACACTCGCCTTCCAGAAGCAGGTTTGGACACCCCTGCTCAACAGGACAGTGTGCCTTCGAAAGCCAGAATTTCCCAGCTCTTCTCTACATCAGTGGTTTCCAACCACATTCCAGGAGCCCTCCAATACTGGACATTATGCAGTCTCTTTGTCTGAGAAACCCATTTCAGGTCTTGGAGTCTATATTTATGAGCTGGATGTATTTGATTAAGCAGACATGCAAAATGTGCAGTGTTGGTGGGATTCCAGGAAACTGGTTGGGAACCACTGCTTTACATCAGAGGTGGGCAACTCTAGACCTCAAGATCCACTTTCCTGCAAAGTTCAACAAGCTAATCAATGTATTCAGGTATTAGGAACCTACAAACTGATGATTTTCATCAGGGCTGGAACTAAAATCTGCAGAACAGTGGGTTTTCGAGAGCCAGGATTGCCAAGCCCTTCTTTACATCAGTAGTTCCCAACCATATTCCTGGAAAACCCACAACACTGCATCTCCTTTGGCTCACACACCCACTTCTGTTTTGAGTCTCTAATGAGGTGATGACCTGAACCAGGTGTGTTTGATTAAGGACCATTTTGGGGGCTCCAGGAAAATGGTTGGGAACCACATCTCTACATCAGAAGTGGGCAACTCTAGACCTCAAGATCCACTTTCCTGCCAATTTTAAAAAGCTAAGCAAGGTCTCTGGGTACTAGAAACCTACAGACAGGTGAGTTCCATCAGGGCTGGAACTAAACTCTGCAGAACAGAGGTATTTCGAGAGCAAGAGCTGCCCAGCCCGTCTCTTCATCAGTTGTTCCCAACAATGTTCCTGGAGAACCCACAACACTGCATCTCCTTTGGCTCACACACCCACTTCAGTTTTGAGTCTCTAATGAGCTGAGGACATGAATCAGGTGTGTTTGATTAAGGACAGTGTCCTTTCCAACGGAGTTTGACATTAGCTTGTCACTAATGCTGGGTACACACCACAAGATAATTGGCCGATTTTGGGCAGATTTCTCCCCTTCTGACAATCCTAGGTAATGTCCTGATTATCTTGGTGGTTCTAAAGATTATCTTAACAGATTTTCCTGTGGTGTAAGGTGTGTTAAGAGTGACTGAATCTGCTCGGAAGAACGTAAGAGATGCCCCAATTGCAGAAATCCTGATGTGTGGGGGAACTCCGAAGAGAAAAACGCGCGTACGATCTGGAGATTATCACGTGAAATGAAACCATATCCAAAAAGAAAGCAAGCAGACAGAACACGGGAGCATAACAAACACAGTCATGGTGCAGCACAAAAGGATTTGGACAGCAGAGATGGAGGATCAGCTTGTCGATTTGTGGCAACAGCACAAGTGTTTATAAAATGTGTTCTGTAAAACATTTATTCCTCAAGTCTCGAGAGATTTAGCAAGATTTCCTGTGTTCACAGTCAGACTCTGGTTGAAAATGTGTTGATGTGTGGTGTGCTATCTTTGTCACACCACACACTATAGGAGCAAAACGGTTAAATCTAGGATTTTTTGTCTTTCTTTGTGTTTGTGGTCTTTCACATTTTGAAGATCTTATACAATTTTAAAAATCTTTTAGTGTGTACCCAGCATTAGCTACAGACGTGACTCTGGTTAACAAAAATGCACACAGAAATATTAAGTAAAGCATTCAATTTTTATTATGTTTCGGTGACGCGTTCTGGAATTGCCTTCATGACTGCTGCAATAAATAATCTTGCCAAAAAGAAGGTTTCTTACAAGGCAGCACAATTATAATTATGCCACTTACCTTTTTGGAACAGCCTTCACCTCTCTGGCACACCTAAAATGCTATCTAGGTAGGCAAGGCAGCTCACTAGGTTTAAGGAAAATAACTTCTAATTACATGTAATGTGGTTGATTCCCATCCTATTTTTGAAATTTGTGAATGCCAATCATAGCACAACATTTCAACTTACTATAAATATTGTTTCAAAACAGCACTGCTCATTTTAACCTCAGTTTTAAGACCAGCTGTGTGAAATGCAAGTATGCTGGCAATGCAGCTTAGCTTGTGGCAAACTCTTACATAATGAAAACCTGACCATACCCGAACTATCCGCCCTGATGATGTCGGCCTCAGTTTGAGAGAGTATCTCTCTCATTTGATGGACGCCGGTGGGACTCAACCCCCCTGATCGTATCTGATCTCTTTTCTCCTTCTCGGTTTCTCTCCTTCTCCACGGATCTCCATATTTTTCCCGAGCTGCTCCTCTGGTGGCCCTCGAGTCGTCCTCTTCAGGAATGGGGTTGTACCAAATGTTTCCATTTCCGCCTGGGCCCTGACGCCTCTCTGTGATTCTGGTTGGGAGGACTTCATCTGATGACTGGGGCTTTCCTGTGGACAGTACCCAGGCCCGACTACTCCTGTCCAGGTGTTGGAGGTAGGCGCCTTGCCCAGAGATCTTCGCAGAGGCACACACATCCACCAAAGCTATAGATGCAGGGGTCAACTCCGGCAAACCGGCGTCAACGGAATCGCATGGTGTCCTGGAATATCCAAACTCCAATTCCAGATCATTCTCCTTCCTCTTCAAACCATCCTCACTCAAAGTCCTTTGGCTCAAGGCCTGTTTTGAGACCTCAGACTTTCCTGAGCACAAATCCCAGTCCTGTGGCCCGTAGACCAGGCTCGTACACAAATCTGGGTCTTTGCTTGTAGAGGCAAGTTTGGCCCAGTTCTGTTTTTTGGAGACGGTGATCTGGGAGCGTCTGGTACACTCCTCCACAATGGAGCTCTCTGTCTCAACATTACCTGAGGTGGATGCAGTTGATGAAGAACTTTGGAAAAGGTCCACCTTCCCTGTCACTTCTAAGGCAGAGGAAAGAAACCAGCAATCATTACCATAGCAAGAGTTTTTGGCCTTATTTGGTGTTGAAATATTTAGAGTGACTAACTTGAAAAATGGATCACTGGAGAGTTGCAACACTCGGAAATATCAAATACCACAAGTCAAATTGAAACTGGGGGCGAGGCTATTAACCTTTACAAGGTTTGATTCCTCCCTAAAACAACATTTCTGAGATGACTTTACAGTGACGTATGTGGACAGAGAGCAGCGAAGAGAGAGGACAACTGGAAAGAATACAAAAAGACCAAAAACAGACCATATTTACCATCTCCTTCTCCCTCCCCTCTTTGCACATCTGGAAGTTTCTCCAAGCTCCCTCCTCCCCTGTTTTCCCTCTCTCTCTCTCTTCGTCTGTTCTTCCCCCTCTTGAAATTATGAGCGTGGCTTGTGACACACAGTTAGCCAAATATCTTATCCAATTCCAGAAGCCATGAATAACTCCCGTGTGCCCTCCAGATTGTCTCTGTGCATTATCTCTGCTGGCTTGCATGACTCTTGAAGTGCTGAATAAAAACATTGCTCTTTAGTTAGCACTGCACATGAGTATGTCAAAACCGTTGCTAGTTTACAAGGCCAAGACAACACTCCACAACCAAAGCCCTAAACCGCAAATGCTGGTTAAACACTGCACACAGCTCAGATGGAAAGTTTGACCGATAGGAATGTGCAAGTCTAATTTGAGGGCGCAGAGAGAGCCGGATCAGCTTGAAATCAATTGGGAATCCAGCAAATTAAATTTCCGAGCACTCGGCTGAAATCTTCACTGGTCATTTGATGCCTACGTGCATTTCAGAAAAGGTTCAAACTCAGCTTTTAGGCGAAATGCGACTTTCACAGACATTTCGATGTCTACTGAAATCAATGCATTCTACATGTTCTCAAACAAGTGGCTTTTTCCAGTAACTCAAGCATTAAAACATGGAGCAAGGAGTTTCCAAGGAATGCATGAACTGATACAATGTGTTCCTGTGGCTCAGTGGTAGAGCATTGTGTTAGCAGCGCAAAGGTTGTGGGTTCGATTCCCAGGGAACACATATACTGTCAAAATATGTATAGCCTGAATGCACTGTAAGTTGCTTTGGATAAAGCGTCTGCTAAATGCATAAATGTACTTTAAATGCAATGCAAGTCACTTTATATAAAAGCATCTACCAAATGCATAAATGTAAATATAAATGACATATAGTGCAAACTATTATGGTTCGCTCTGAAATATGCCACATTGCAGAAGCCAAATTGACTTCAAGATGCAAACAGAAAAACACAACACAGACCCCTTTATGCTTCCCTGAACAGGAAGTGTTACAGAACGTTAAGTGGCCCAGCAGATGACTTCCTGTTTTGCATAATGAGCCAAGAAAAAGAGAAGAAGAGAAACAGACAGCAACAAGCTAGAGCTACTCGAGATATTTCACAGACAGATAAACTGAAGGAAAATGCAGAATAGTATAATTTGCTTTCCTTTGGCGGACAGCTGCATCCATGCATTTATTTGCCAGTTCATGCATTCCCTGAAAATCGAACCTATGCCATTGGTGTTGCTGGCTTTACAGCTTAAGAAAACTATATATGTGACCCTTGACCACAAAACCAGTCATAAGGCTACATTTATGAACTTGCGATCTATGCAACATCCGAAAGCTGAATAAATAATCTTTCCATAGATGTATGGTTTGTTATGATAGGATAATATTTGAAAATCTGAGGGTGCAAAAAAATCTAAATATTGAGAAAATCACCTTTAAAGTTGTTCAAATGAAGTTCTTACCAATGCATATTAATAATCAATAATGACGTTTTGATATATTTACGGTAAGAAATATCTTCATGGAACATTTAGGCATAATTCTGACCCATACAATGCATATTTTGGTTATTGCTAAAAATATACCCCAGCGACTTAAGACTGGTTTTGTAGTCCAGGGACACATATTCAAAGATTATTATAATGCATAAACAAAAAGTCACCAGTGGCACGCGTGGAAGTCTGAAAAGCGATGTCAGTGACAAACACACAGCTGTTGTGCCGCTGAGAGGATTGAATGAGCGGTCTGTGTTAAAGGCTTTCCTTCACAGCTGGACAGACACACACACACTTAACCCTATTCACTATTCATTACAACAGCCCAGAATACACACGCTCACACAGAGCACGCTCTCACGGGCACACCTCTGACGCTCGGTCACCAGTCTGTGTGTTTATGAAGCCTTTTCTGGGTTTAAACAGCGCATTGATAAACTGGTCTGGCTCTGTTTAGATGTCTACGACTCGGAATAGCCACATGCAATGGAAAACCGTTACATAGAGCGTCAGTTTAGTCTTTTACAGACCGACTAAGACGACTAATCAGATGATATTTGGACATCATCAGCATCACTAATAACATGCTTTCTTAGAAGTGGAGATACATACACTGCCATTCAAATTATGCTCATCAAGGATGCATTTATTTGATCAAAAATACTGCAAAAATGTGAAATATTATTATGATTTAAAATCACGTTTTTTTATTTTAATACACTTTTAAATATAATTTATATCTGTGATCAAAGCTGCATTTTCAGCATCATTACTCCAGTCTTCAGTGTCACATGATCTTCAGAAATCATAATAATATACTGATTTATTATCAATGTTGAAAACTTGTTTTTTTTTAATCTGTCATATTTTTTTGATGAATATAAAGTTAAAAAGAGCACAATGTATATCTTAAATAGCAATTTATTTGGTCAGCACATGTTTATCTATTTTAGTTTTTAAAGAAATTACACTTTTTTTTCAGCAAGGATTGATAAAAAGTGACTTGCATTGTTAGAAACGATTTATCTCTGAAACGACAGAATCAGAAACGACACATTTCAGCTTTAAAGCACGTTAAAGTCAAAGCAGTCGAACGCAGATGTGTTTGGAAACACTAATCCATGACAGATTGATGAAAACTTCGGCTTCATTAGCATGTTTGTTTACTCCTGAGTTTATTTCCCATGTTTGGCAGTGTGTAATAATTAGTGGCAATGTTTTCTGAGGATATTCACGGCGTAACGGCTGAAGAGTTTTTCCCAGAACTCTCTGCAGCTTAATTTGAGACATCCTGCTCTCATCTGCCCCGAAAACACGAGCCAAGCTATTAATAATCACGCCAGGAACGACTGAAAACATGGACGCCGATCTTCTGTTTCTACACAGAGGCATTGAGAAACGGCAAGGAGTTATTTGATGTGCGTGATCTTGTTTTGGCCTCGTCTTAAACCACTGTAAGAGTGCAAACAGGCCCAATCCCGAGGGAAACACTGTTGGGAAAAGCCTGGATCTCTCCAGATCCCCCATGAAGACGTTTCCTCTGAGAGCTCGGACCATCTCTCGCGTCCTCAGTCGATAGAGAAAGAGGAAACTCGCCTCTAAACATCCGCGCTCAATGCTCTTCTTACCGAGTAAAACCTGTTTCTGATGGTCAGAACACAAACTAGAACGATTGCATGCTTGACACGTGACCCCGGAGCACTAAACCAGTCATAACGGTACATTTTATGAAATTGAGATTTATGCATCATCTGAACGCTGAATAAATCATATTTCCATTGATGTATGATCGGACAATATTTGAAAATCATCTCATTAACGATTAATCATGATTATTATATTTTATTGAGCATGCATGCGGACGCTTATTTTCTTCTGCATAACATAAGATCATGCTGCTTTTTCAGACTTTGAACAGGTCTCATCTCTGTTTAGAACACGATTAGAATTAACGATATGTAATCAGATGATTATGTATTATTTAGAGCATGCATGATTTTCAAACATCGTGCATTGTTATTTTTGTCTAGATAACATGTTGAGAGTTCAAGGAAACGATATAAAAGCATGTCATCTACGCATGAACAAGCCGTGCTGTTCTAGGACGAGCGTCTTATCTCATTAACGATTAATCAGCGCTGATTATTATATTTTATTGAAGCGTCATGCGGACGCTGGAGGTTTTCTTTCTGCGCACGATTAGACATGTTCTGCTTTTCTGCTTCGGAGCAGGTCTCATCTCTGTTTAGAGCACGATTGTAGAATTAACGATGGGTTAATTATCAGTGTATTAGTATGAGCAGATGCTGACAGCTGCATTTCTGCTCCTCAAACCACACGTTACAGTCGACTTCTGTTTAACTCTGCTTTCCCATACCACCAAAACATGCTCTTTATCATACAGTACATGCAAATACGCTTCAAAAAATAGTTCAAATAACTACAAGAAAAATGTATTGATCAATGACTAACAGGAGGAATGAATACAAATATTGAATATTAAATATTCCTTCATTAAATGAACGAGCATTTGTTTCAGTCGCTGCAGGAAGACACTCGATGAGTCAAAAGAACGAGGAAAACAGATCCAGAATGAGTTTTCTGTTTTGGACTCTCATGTGGTTCACAGATGCACAGCGGGAAAAAGACGCACGCACGCGCACATACACACACTTTCTCACACACACACACACACATTGACACGCACGCACACGCGTGCACACATATGCACACACACACACTCACGCACACTCTCACACACACTCCCTCACAGTCACACTCTCACACACACACACACACACACACACACACACACACACACACACACACATTGACACGCGCACACATGCACGCACACGCGCGCACACATATGCACACACACACACTCACGCACACTCTCACACACACTCCCTCACAGTCACACTCTCACACACACACACACACACACACACACACACACACACTCACACACACCCACACACACACACACTCACACACACACCCACACTCTCTCACACACACACACACACACACACACACACACAGACAGACAGACAGACAGACAGACAGACAGACACACACACACACACACACACACACTCTCACACACACACACACACACACACACTGACGCTGCAGCTGGGATCATTATTCCCAAGAGTTCACATTCCTTCTTTCTCTCTCGGACTTCTCACATACTTCAGCTTCTCTTTCCCCTCGTCTCTAACGGATCTGAGACGGCAAAATATATAAAATATGATCTGAGACGGCAAAATATATAAAATATGATCTGAGACGGCAAAATATATAAAATATGATCTGAGACGGCAAAATATGCAGCAGAACTTTTCTGCCCAAATTCTAAGAGCATCAAATATAGACAAAGCAATACCAGAATGCATTGCAACATTCATGCAATTGGCAGTCAAAAGTTTTAGAATAATTACGTTTTTTTATTATTATTATAAAAAAAAAATCTTCTGCTCTTCAAGGCTGCATTTATTAATATCAGAACTATTTCTCCGTTCAGTTATGAATCATAATCAGCCGTCATCATCACCTGACTATATGATGAGATCATCATCATAAAAAACATGAACTCACGCTGAATAATAATCATAATAATAATCATGTTTACAGATTTCACCTCAAATACAAACTCATTTAAACACTACAGCACTACTTTAAAAGTGCACCTGCAAATAATCCCACACTACATAAACATGTCCTAAATACAGTAATATATGTTATACCATCACCGAGCGCTCGTTAAGAACTCATTAAAGATAACGAGAGCGCTGTGAATGAGCGGCTTCGAGTGTGAATGCAATGTTTGTTCGAGTACACGAGAGATTCACGAGGGAATGAAATCAGTGACATCTAGCACACCGTGTGCGTGTAAAAGACTATAATCATGCATTAATAACCCTATCTGTATCATATTTCACATAAATGTGTCCCTGGAGCACAAAAGCAGTCTGAAAGTAGCATATTTGTAGCAATAACCAACAATACATTGTGTGAGTCAAAATTATACATTTTTCTGTTATGACAAAAATCATTAGATATTAAGATCATGTTCCATGAAGATATTACCAACCGTAAATATATCAAAACTTAATTATTGATTATTAATATGCATTGCTAAGAACTTCATTTGAACAACTTTAAAAATTATTTTCTCAATATTTAGATTTTTTTGCACCCTCAGATTCCAGATTTACAAATATTGTCCTATCATAACAAACCATACATCAATGGAAATATTATTTATTCAGATGATGCATAAATCTCAATTTCACAAAATTATGTGTGTTATGACTGGTTTTGTGCTCCAGGGTCACAAATGCACTTAAAAAACAAATGCACATATTTTTATATTTTGTCTAAAGACTCAATAAACGGATTAATTTCCAGAAATGAGATTATTTTCCAGACTATGTAAGGCTCTGCGGGGTTAATTACACGATGCCTCACCAGAGGATAAACAGTGTGTGTAACACAGAACGAGTCTCTAATGAACGTTATATAACGACGTTAGTCACCCGCTGTCCTCCGCTCCATCAGAATAACCTCATCACTACAGCACCAGCACTTCTCCAGAATACACTCCACTACTGCTCACACCGCATCTGAAACACGTCTGATAGAACGATCACAAGACACATATTAATGCTGTCTTTTGGCTTAAACATTTGATTTTTTTTTTTTTTTTTTTATATAGGAGCAAATAGTGAAGAAGTATTAATATGCAAAGATAATTTTCCACTTAGGTGGACGATAAAGTTATACAATATACAATACAATTATGATGAGAGAGAGAGACTAATAGAGAGAGATGATATATTTATGATAGAGAGAGAGAGAGAGAGAGAGAGAGAGAGAGAGAGAGAGAGAGAGAGAGAGAGAGTGGATGGATGGATGGACAGATGATAGATAGAGAGAGAGAGAGAGAGAGAGAGGGATGGATGGATGGAGAGAGAGAGAGAGAGAGAGAGAGAGATAGAGAGAGAGATAGATAGATAGATAGATAGATAGATAGATAGATAGATAGATAGATAGATAGATAGATAGATAGATAGATAGATAGATAGATAGATATTAGAAAATCAGCTTAATAAGTTGACGATGAATGTCCAGAGCTGGAACTGTATTATTTTATTTATGTATTATTATTATTAAAGTAACATTAATCTATTATGAATATATCAGTTTTTACGACTTCACAATTATTCTAACATGTGTAAAAACAGTCGTCCAACTTCTGACTGCTAGATAAGTAAAAAGTATATAATAATACTAGTGCAGCATTTATTTTTCAGGACTAACTAAAGACTAAATTCAAGTCACAGACCGTTATCTCCCGCAAAGCTTCATTCATAAAGCTCCGTGTAAACGAGTGTGTGGAGGTCTGAAGCGGTCTCTCACCGGCGAGCTTCGGGTCCGTCTTGCGGCGGAAGCGCTCTTTTGCGCGGAGTTTGGAGAAGGTTCGTTTGAGCAGCGGCTCCGCCATCACTAGCCGCTCATTCGCCTCGCGATCTCCGCCGAAACTCACGGGAAAGCGCGGAGACCGAGCTGAAGAACGGAGCCGCGCGCGCCGCGCTCATGATGCAGCAACACAGGAAACACATTCCACACATTCCACTGCTGAGAGACGTGCACGCGCGCCGCGAGGCCTCATGGGACGTGTAGTTCACAGTCTACTGTCAGTCAGTATAGACGGACATAGACATAGTACATACATTTATTATGGCTATGTATACGGACAGACTCACAAAAATTCAAATACTGCAATTAGACTTACATATCTAGAACATATAAGCCCGTTTCCGCCACTGAATACAAAAATAAAAATGGTCATTGCGACTTTGTATCTCACAATTATGATTTTTTTCTCACAATTGTGAGTTTAAATCCTACAATTGCCTGATATAAGCTTGCAATTCTGACTTTTTACTCAGAATTGTGTTATAAACTCGCAATTGATAGTTATTAAGTTAGAATTACGAGTTCGACTTTAAGCGCATATAGAATGGTCAGTGTATGAGATCAAAGTATCGCGAGAGCAGATAAGAGAGCAGGTGGTTCCTATGCTTTCGAACGGCTCTCGCGATACTTTGATGTTATACACTGAACAATGCGCTTAAAGTCGAACTCGTAACTCTTCAAATCCTCGAAAAGCCCTTAAACTGTGTGGCCTGTTGATGATGAAGCCCCTTGTATTGTGTCATTGTGTTGTTATTTTTCTGTATTTATTCGTTTTTTCTTTCTTGGTTTTCCTGTTATGTTTATTTTGTTTATCTGTATTTTGTTGTTGTTATTTTTTGTTTTGTTATGCTGCTATTTGGACTTTTTTTTATTTGTATTAATAATTTTCTGAGTGTTGTTAATTTGTGTTTTGTATGTTCAAGCTATAATACAAATAAAAAACTATAGGCCTAACATCCATAATTTTTTTATAATAATTAAACTACCAAAACTAAAGATGTTACACAATATAGCCTACACAAATTAACAATAAAAATGAAAAATTAACATTAGAATAATTTAAGAAATGAAAACGTGCAACAATTTTCACTAACTACATATTGGGACAGAACACTCTTAAATAATAAGGTTCATAAAGCGTTATTAATATTTGATATGCGTTCCCATAAAGTTGATAAAAAGTTCTGAGATCAAGATTCTGATGTGTTATTTGTAATTGATGAACGTTCTCTAATATTGAAAGAAAACGCTCCTGATGGATAGATATATCAATAATGATATGAATAGATTAATAATCAGTTCCTCGTGTTACAGTAGCGCCATCTGCTGGTCAGAATGATGTAAAACAAAGTCTTTTCAACACAAACATTAATTCAACACACTGTAACAAAATACTTTCATACACTGCATGTACATTCACGTTTGTTTTCTCGAGTAAAATACAAATATAATCAATTATAATTACGAGTATTATCATTTACAACATTTAAGACGCACCTTCTAGTGTAATGATGATCCAGATCATCTTTCATTAACCTTCAGTGATGTGCATGAATCATATATGACGCTGTATATATCATATGTTGCGTGTTTCTGATGCATCAGGACCCGGATCTGACAAGAAACACTTGAGCAGCAGCTCGTCATAAAGTTCTTCTGCACGCGACATTCAGCGCACATTAGTGTTTATAGCGGATATACGTGGATTCAAAAGCGTGAGTGCGTTTATAGCATATATAAGTATTATATCGTATATTATGTGCAGGCTATTATACGCGCATTAATATGCATGTGTTCGATTTTAATTTCATTTTTGATTGGCGCATGACGCTCCGGTGGTTATTAATGTCGGAGGTTTTTTCCCCGCAGGTTTCTGGTGGATGATGATGATGATGATGATGACGGAGCTTCTCTCCGGTTCTTCGGTGTTTGAGGTCCTCGCGCTCTCCGCCGCGGCGCTCCTGTGCGCGCTGCTGACGCGTCTCGCTCTCAAACGTCGCGCGCTGCGATGCTTCAATCAGCCGCCGCAGAGAAACTGGATCATGGGACACATGGGTCTAGTGAGTTCACCTGACACGATCACAACTATAGAACCAGCAGCAATTATAATGGATTCCAAACACCATTAAAACGCGTTCCTGGTGTGTTTAGTGGTTTTAACAAGCGACCAATTACCAGTACAGCCTCACCGGCACCATTACAGTTCCATTATAACCAGTAGCTGTAATCATTACAAGCTTCGTGATGTTTCTATAGTTGTTTTTCAGCAGGGCTGACAGCTAGACAAGATGCATCATTTATACTTTATTTACATTTATCCATAGACCGTGTTTTCTGAAACGTTTTAGTGAAATGTAACATTTTTTAAATGTATCTACTTGTTTCAGAATACATTCAAACGTAACATTCCACTCATGTTTGTAACATTATAAGATTAACGTTCGAATAAACAGGAAACAAAACCGGATGTTTCAAAAAGAACCTTTTCATAACCTGAAGTAAATATTAGATCAATGTTCTCAGAACATATTTTGTTAGTTGTGATAATACCGTGGTACCGCTATAGTACAATCTCTCATGTTTGAGTGCTTTCACAGGCATGTTGTGTCATACTCTCTTAAACACCAGCAGAGGAAATGTATTTCTCAATGTTCTTAAAAAGAGGAAAGAAGGTCAAACGGTTGTTCTGTAGTTGCTCATGTGCGGTGAGCGACATTTGGCAGGCAAAGCAGGAAAACGGGTTCTTCGGAAATCCTGACCTGTTCAAATAATAATAATAATAATAATATGGATCAACTCATCAGCTGAAATACTTTCAAGGGAAACAATAGTGAAAGTCAACGGCCTGAATATACAGGAACTATATTTACTGCACTGCTCTGCAAAAGATCACTATCTAGTGTCTCAGCACTTGTGATTTGATATGATCAGTCGTTCTCGGTCTGAGCTGCTGTTGAGAGCGGTTTCTCAGAACTGATAATGCAGCATTGTTAACCAAGCTTGTTATTTGCATGTTTTATGATGTTTATGCACATGCGATGCTGTTCTAAAGGGTGTGTGCTCATGTTCAGAACAGCATTCTAATATTCCTGTAATATTTACTACATATAGTACACTGAAAAAAAAATATACTAAGTTTCTTAAGGTATATGGTTGCAAACAAATTGTTTATGCTACACTTAAAAAAAATGTTAGTCAACTAAATGTAGCTAAAATAAATTGATAGCAACCACTTACCTTCATTTTTTTAGTAAATTCAATGAATCATTTTGTTTTCAGTTTATGCAAACTTTCTGCATGCATGCAATTACAAACATTGGTCAGAATGTGCAATACTGCAACATGACCTCCATTTCCAGTGACAAATGCAGAAATAGGCCTAATATCGTAACATGAGACGTGCAGATCCATTTGCAAGCTGTACTTGGTCAAAAACACAGGCGGGGTCAAACATCAGCAAACAGGTATAACAGGCAAGACAAAGAGCAATGCTAGAGCAAGCGTGGGTCTTTGATCGTGAACAATACCCAGAGGGCTTGAGAAGAGGGGTAGAGCAATAACCCAAACCAGGTATAAGAGTCCGAACGGCGAGACAAGGGTTAATCCGAGATACACAGACAGGACTCAGGAGACAAGGCAACACGAAATGACTAGACTAACTAGAACTGGAAACTAGTCTCAGTAAAGCAGCTATCACTCGTGAGTGATAAACACAGAACAATACTGGAGACTAAACAGAACCACGGCGGCTAACACTAGAACAACACTCGGCCGTCTCAACAGGATCTGAGTGGGTCTGATGTAGTGTGTAATAGCTCTTAAGTGAGCGTGTGATTGGGGACAGCTGTGTGATCAGTGTATTCAGCTGTGTGTGTGTTGTCAGTGCAATGGATGATGGGAACTGTAGTCCGAGGCGACGTGCAACTATAGGTGTGTTCGACTTCATGCAGCGCCATGAAAACCGATCGGCGGCTGACTTGAAGCGGTGCATGCTGGTGAGAGAACGTGTCTGACTTGAACCGGCGCCGACGCTACGTGTGTCATCAAAGTACTGCGCGAGCGTTTCGAGAGCAGGTTCTCCCGAGCGACTCCAGGAACGCTGATGATTTCAGGATTGACCAAATTCACCACATGACAACACTGACGTGTGTTTCTAACATCTTCAAATACAATACTGCTCACAAATCTGAGTTTACTTGGAAAATATCACATTCATGTGGAAAAAATGGACTAAAGCTAATCCAAACTTTGAACATTTTATAAAAGAGATTCAACAATATACTAGATTAGATACAATTAAGAAAAAAAAAATCAAGAAAGACCTATGAAGCTTTTTGTTACTTTAAATTGTTGTAATTTTACCCCTTGTAAAGTTGTATGCTTGTACAAACCTTTCATTTTTGCATATTGCAATTATTTGCATAATTTTTGCATAGTGTTTTTAGAACAGTAAAAGCTTTTTTACTGTATAGTTGCAATGTTATAGGAGTCACATTTAATAAAAAACATTGATAAAAGCAAATATAATTTAACATAATTAACAAAACTGAAGACACAAATGCAGATTAATAATGGAAAAAAATAAACATTTAAACTGAATGCTACTCAATTAATTAAACATGGTCATGTGACATCTGCTCACCTGGGCAGACAGACAGACAGACAGACAGACAGACAGACACACACACACACACACACACACACACACAGAGACAGACAGACACACACACAGACACAGAGACAGACACACAGACACACACACACACACACACACACACACACACACAGAGACAGACAGACACACACACAGACACAGAGACAGACACACAGACACACACACACAGACAGACAGACAGACAGACAGACAGAATGTTCATTCAACATTTGCAAAACATGACAATGTAGCATATGCTTTGTTGCCAAACGCATACTGTTTTACATACTGTTAAAAGCAGTAAGCAGTAGACAGTATATAGTATGCAGTATGCAGTGAGCATCTGGTTTGTGTGTTTGTTTGTGTAAACTTCAAAGTCAGACTGGCTTTAACATCGTTTCTTCTCCGTCCGGCGGTAGCTGATCATAAAACACTTCACATGGTGTTAAAGCCACAGGAGCCGTAATTATACTGTCTGTGGTTTCAGCGGAAGCCCGCGAGAGATTTCCCTCAACCGAACGAGCTGCTGTGTGTTTCAGATGCGCCATAATGAAGAGGGACTGCAGGCCGTCGATGATCTGATCAGGAGGTACGTTCACTCCTGTGCCTGGTATCTGGGTCCGTTTTACGATATGGTCCGGCTTTTCCACCCAGACTACATCAAATCCCTTCTGACAGCCTCAGGTGAGAAACACACAGAACCAAGCATAAAGCATGCACACTAACACATGCCTTCTCATCAAGACTAGGACGAGTGTGCTTCTTCATCAGGTTCGGAGGAGTGTCTCAGCAATGGATGTGAATGGGTGCCGTCAGAATGAGAGCTGATAAAAACATCACAATAATCCACAGTCCATCAGTTAACATCAGAAGATGAAACAAATCCAGCATTAAGATGTTTTTAACTCAAATATGAGTCCATAATCCATAATAACGACAAATAAAAAAGACATATTTTGTCTTCTCCAGATGTTAACTGATGGACTGGAGTGCTGTGATGTTTTTATCAGCTCTCATTCTGACGGCACCCATTCACTTCCATTGCTGAGACACTCCTCCGAATCTGATGAAGAAACAAACAGGGAGAGCATTTTTAGCAAATGTTGATATTTAGATGAACTACTCCTTTAAATACAACCAAATACGATGAACATCATTAATTATAATAAGTGAATATTCCCAGAAGTTCATCTCGAGTGTCTGTGTGAAGGATGAAGCGAGTGTTTCCGCTGAGAGTCACATGAATTATTACACCGGACGATGTTTAATATTCACAAATGCGTTATAGAGCGTCTAAACATTTATCACATGACTAGTGTGTAGATGATCATCGGTTGCTATGAATGAAGTGTTGTAATAACATTTAACTCTTTATATTTGTTCTGGCAGCAAACATTACTTTCAAAGACAAGATCTTTTATGGGTTTATGAAACCTTGGTTGGGTAAGTGATGTCTACACACTCTCTGTCCTCAACAGTGTGCAAGAGTTACAGTCCTGTTTCAAAGTTTGGGGTCAGTAACAATGTGTTTTGAAAGAATGTAATACTTTTATTCATCAAGGACGCATTAAATTGACCAAAAGTGACAGTAAACGCATTTATAATGCTACAAAATGTTTCCATTTCAAATAAATGCTGTTCTTTTGAACTTTCTATTCATCTGTGAATCCTGAAAAATAAAATATATCACAGTTTCCACAAAAATATTGTGCAGCACGACTGTTTTCAACATTGATCATAATCAGAAATGTTTCATATTATAATGATTTATGAAGATCATGTGACACTGAAGACTGGAGTAATGATGCTGAAAATACAGATTTGATCACAGAAATAAATTATAATTTAACACATATTAACATAGAAAACAGCTGTTTTACATTCTAATAATATTTCACAATATTAAAGTTTTTTTTATATATTTAATTAAATTTGTATTTATTTTTATAAAATAAATGCAGCTTTGGTGAGCAGAACAGGTATTAAAATATATATATTTTTTAAATCTAACAAAAATAAATTTGAATGATAGTGTACATAATAATTATAATATAATAAAATATACAATTATTATATTTTTGCAATTAAACTAAATGCACAACATTAAAAATATTAAATGCACAACATTAAAAATTGATACTATTTTGTATACATTACAAAATAAAACACTAAAACCTGAAAATAAATCATTTTAAATTCTAAAAGTTAATTAAAC
>CM050430.1:28130526-28140526 GCA_027564155.1 Gymnocypris eckloni scoliostomus | reverse complement strand
AATATATGACACACATCACACTCGCGCTCACTAGACTCCTCCGTTCATATACATAGACAAATATATGACACACATCACACTCGCGCTCACTAGACTCCTCCGTTCATATACATAGACAAATATATAACACACATCACACTCGCGCTCACTAGACTCCTTCGTTCATATACATAGACAAATATAACACACAGAGCAGGAGTCGCTAAACTGAGCTTCATGAGGAGACTGCAGGGAGTTGATGAAAAAAAATGTATCAAATATATACATTTAGTTATATTTTATGTCATAACTTTTGTGTTGAATTGCTACATTACAATATTTTGTTTTGTAGATACGTTGCATAACTTTATTTTTCTGTTATATTTTACTGTGTTCACTTTACATATACATACATATATATATATATATATATTAGATTTTTGTTACATATTAATGCTTTATTTAGTAGAATATTCATGTAAATTGAAGTGAAGACTAAAATGAATGAAATAGAAATAAGCTGAAATAGAAATAAACCTTTGAATAAAATTTAAAATAAAAGTTAATTGTGACTTTCTATCTTACAATTCTGGTGTCGTGTCAAAATTGATTTAAATTCATAAATATATATAAATTCAGAATTGTGACATAAAAAGCTATTTTTTGTATTTTTTTTATTCCATGAGCTTTCATAATTATAACTTAAACTAAAATAAAAAGAAAAACAAACTACGTAGAAATTATATATATATGCTCACACACATAATTATGTTGTTATATTATTCTATATTACATAATATATATGAATCAAAACAGAACACTCACTAAAAAAAGTGACTTTTTTTACTTCTTCTAAATTGTATTTGTTTACCTGAACTGTCAAAGTGTGGATGTGTTATTAAATTATTAATAAATGCACTTAAAATCAGCTTAGCTCACAATCCCTAATATGATTTTAAAAATGATTAAAGTTGTAAAAGATGTATTGTCTCTTTTCCAAGTGTTAATAAGAACTAAACAAATGTGTGTATGACTTGTGTTGTTGCTGTGTATTCATAAACTCATATACACAGACGCTCTCTGTCTCCAGTCAACAACACAACAAACAGAGCTTCGTTTACGAGCGTCAGGTTTGTGTTGCATCACTTCCTGTCTCTCCCGCAGAAGTTCCTGTTACACCGGCTGACTGTGATTGGCCGTGTCTCGTGCGGAGCGGCTGATAGGAGGACGCTGGCAGGTCTGTTTACATGCACTCTGAGATTCATCATTACAGCTGCTTACACCTTGTGACAGTTTCTGAAAGCTGTCACTCAAAACCAGACTCTAATCCTCAGCCTTTGAATTTCATAAAACACAGTTTTCTATGCAACACACACAAATCTGACAGGAATTCATATTAAAGGTGTTTGAGATTGTGATATATTTTGAACGCACATCTTCTTTTGCACGAGATGCAAGGTTTTTGTATTTTGTGTGCAATTCAAATGTGTACGCAGCTTTAGAGTGTCATTATAAGCCAAAGCCAGACCTGGTTCAGATGTAAAAGCACTGCAAGCTCCTCTGGTGTGTGTGTCGTGTGTCAGATCACTTGGAGGCTGGTGCTCGGTCTGCAGAGGACTGTGCTGGAGAAGAGGCGTCACCGGTCTGCTGCTGATCTATCCTCAACACACGCTGCTCGTCATCGAGGTGCTTCATCAGCTAAACACCATCCAGCACACACATGACTTACTGCCCCTGAGAGAGAAGGAGAAGAGTCATGCACGCTAAAGTTAACTAATATTACTACAAGTGTGGAAGCTCGTTTGCACCATGGAATCAAAAATACAATAATTAAAGAGGTAAATGCATCTTTTAATCTGACAATTTTGACTTTTTCACAGAAATGCATGATATAAATGATACAAAATGTCATGTAATTGTGAGATAAAAAGATGCAAATTACTTATTTTGTCCCTGGTGGAAAAAAAACTGAATTGCAAAATGTAAACTCAAAATCTGAGAAAAAGTCTTTATGTCTCATTCTGAAATTCTGAGTTTTATATCTCAAAATATATCATATTTTATATATCTAAAAAAATATTGTGAGAAAGAAAAACTTTAGTTGTTAGATAAAAAGTTGTAATTACCTTTCTTATTATTTTTATTCTGTGCAGAAACAACATATAATAAATAAAACTTAAATAAAAATCGATTAAAGCTATATATAAAAAAAACAATCATGGGAATATATAACAATAAAATAAATAAAATAAATTGCATATAATAAAAATAGCTAAAACCTAAACTAAGATTTAGATGAAATTGAAAATATATACAAATAAAACACTAATTAAAATATAAATAGGTAGCAAAGTATATAAATAAATTAACACTTTTAATCTTAAAATATGAAAATCCATCTTTAAAAAAATATTACTGCCCTTACAATTACCTTAACAAAGAGTGAAATAAAAGAAAGATAAATATCAGAATATTTTCATTGTGCACTATCTCCAATTATTTAACGTTACAAAAATATATGAAAATATGACTTCCATAAGTGCAAAGCTTCTATAATAACAGTGAGTGAAAACAAACACAGTCCAGGTCTAACATTTGGGTACCGAAATCCAGGAGATACATAATTATTACTAACAATTTAAAGAATAATAACAGGACTTATTATTATTAGAACTGTTACTTTTTCTTCTTTTTTTTAATTAAACAAACATTGCACAGCAGTTAAACACAGTGGATCAAATTACACTGCATTACGTTCTACATAACATGAACATTGTGTTTATAGTGTTGCCTCGGCTGCACCAATATGATTTAATATGCTGAGATATGTCGTTTCTTTCTTTCTTCGCCGGAGCACCACCTGACACTTCTTCTAATTTCTACCACTGGTGCTAGATCCAACTTTACCTGCGCAGAAATCAACTGCGCAACGGGTTCAGATTGAGTCACAAATGGTTTGAAATGTGTGTAATGTGTCGATTGTGTGAGGTAATGTGATTCATACATGATCTGGCAACCTTGAATAACATATTGATGTGATTATTCATATAACTAGATTTGGGCCATACAAATTACCTGGGAGAAATAACTAAATGGTAGGGGGATGAAATACGGGATATGGTCTGGAGCTTAATCTTTATCTTCAGATCACGACAGAAGTACAGTGACACGAGGAGAATAAATGATGGATCATATTCCTAAACGTCTCCTCATATAACAGATGCAGTGATTGTCTTTCATGCACTAGTGTTCGACTGAAGCTCTGCTGTGTGTCCTGCAAGACCTGAGACACATGGAGGAAAACCGGTGAGACAAACACTGACTTCATCTACTGAACAATAGAGCAGTGCTTCCCAAACCTGTCTGGAGGACCCTAATATTGCTCATTTCGTATGGCTCCTTTATCTAACACACCTGATTCAACTCATCAGCTCGTTAGGAGGCGGCAAGGCATGAATCAGGCGTGTTGGATACAAAATGAGCAAGGCTAGGGTCCTCCAGGACAGGTTTGGGAGACGTCACGATGCGTCACAGTGCTAGCTGGAGGCGAAACAAAGAGAAAACAGGAGGCGGCGCATTCAAACCAGCGCAGATTCTCATTACATGAGAAGATTCAAATATCATCTTGTTGTGATGTTGGGTGCCAGAATCGATGTTTTAGAGGCTTCAATTTGACATTTTAACGCATACCTGCCACTGCCAGACAAAAAACGAAGCTGTGGTTAAACGAGACTGGAGTCCAGTGTTGGGGGTAACGTAATAATATAACTTTTCAAGTAACTAGTAAAGTAAGTTACTTTTGTCCATTTATTGACTGAGTGGAACATGATCTTACTGTAGATCTAATCTAGACTAAATATGAATGTGTATTAATTCATCCAAGATTCAGTATTCATCAAAATGAATTAAAACAGTGAAATACAAACTCAGAATATAGAAAATATACAAACCTGCAATAATTAAATATGTTAAACAACACAAATATATCTAATCTCATTTTATTAACGATGTGTTTGCTGCTGACCTTTGATGATCAGTTCAATCATAATTATAATCAAACATGAAACTTTAGATAAACTAATATTGTGTTTTATTGCTGAAGAGTGTTGAACTTCTCCTGTGTTCTTCTGTACAGGCGTGATTTAACGTCTTCAGTCTGAGGTTTATTCATGACTTTTGGTGTGAAAGCTTTATATTTGCTATAAATATAACTTATATTAAAACAAACAATCAAGCCCTGCTCATATTTATAAATCCGAGATAAGTAATCTAAATAATTATTTCCAACAATTTAAAGAATAATAACAGGACTTATTATTTTTAGAACTGTTAGTACTTTTAAGTAACTTTCCCGACAGCTGGACTGGACAGAAACCATGGATCAAACATGATCGCTTCTTATCAGAAAAGGTTCAATAAACATGAAGTCTTTTTGTTTGTAAAAGTGCCTAAAGATTTGTTTATGCATCTCAATATGATTTAATATATAAACAACATTTTTTGTTATATACGTTTATTAATATATTAATATTTTGAATCAGTTCTTATTTTATATTGCTTGATAGTGTTTAAAAAAATTTGATTATAATTATTATTATTGTATTACATAATGTATTTATAATATGTTGTTCCTCCTTATCTTGTTATAAAGTAAATTATGTTGTTTATTGAGCATAATAATATAAAATGTACAAGCTGCATTAGTTATTTAGTATATTTAAATAGAGTTATTTAATTGTTTTACTGCTTCACCGATGCAAAGAATAACATAAAGAATCGGCATTAGCTTCAGATTATTACAAGAGACATGGTTTATTCCAGGAGTGCAGAGATGTCTACATAGAGAAGCTCTCTGACACGAGGGCCCGATCCTGGAGCCACGGATCCTGCTGGTGACCCATGACCTTCCCTGCAGACTCTTCCAGCGCTGGATCTACAAGCTTCTGGACGAGCCTGACAGCCAGCGGACGCCTGTCAGACCAACTGATGAGACAAACTCTCCATCAGATCCTGCGGCTGGGACGCCACCTCTTCAACAACACACACCTGATCACGGTACACATGTGTCATTTAAATACATTACAACACCCACCACGGCAGCCATCTCACCCTGCAGCCCAAGACCATGAATCACTGAAGATAAGCAGGGTTGAGCGGGTCAGGACCTGGATGGAGACTCCTGGGAAAACTAGGTTACTGCTGGAAGAGGTGTTAGTGAGTAGGCGTGTAAATCAGATGAGAAAACAGAGGCGATATGATTCATACCCAGCGATACGATATTTGCCGATACCTTAAAATATCATCTACGATGATGTTGGGTGCCAGAATCGATGTTTTATCGAGGCTATATTTGATATTATCATATATATACTGCCAGACAAATCAGATTGATTCGTCACGATTCGATACAGTATCGATTCTCATACCCAGCGATACGATATTTGCCGATACCTTAAAAATACTACGATGCGTTTCGACAGGAGTATATTGATCTATACGATATTATCATATTATATACTAGGGGTGTAAATCAGATGATTCATCACGATTCAATACGATATCTCATACCCAGCGATACGATATTTGCAATTATATACCTATTTTAAACAACCATCTACATTTTATTAGATATTTATATAGAAAAATATTAAAATGCCCAAAAATATATTGATAGAAAATACATTTCAGTTAACATATTTTGCAACATATTTTAGCAAATATATTTTTGTACTTTTATTTTAAATTCTATGATTCTTAAAAGCGTGCGATACAGTTATGAACACAGAATGTAAATTAAGGCGCTTAAGAGAATAGGCTAAACAAAACATTCACACCAAGAATGATCATTATAATAATGAAGATGTTTTAAATATTATTCTACTTCTATGAGAATATGGAAATGCACAGCACAGCTGTAAAGATAACACACGGAGGAACGATATAATTGTAATTATGTTCAGGAGATTATACACAGTTTATTATAAGCAGAATGTTATCTTGTGTTGGTGTGGATGCTAATATCTTTATATTTAAAGTTATAGTTCTTGGTACTAGCTATCATAGCTATCTTAAAACTGAAAGCTTTGCCAATGTAATCTTCCAGGATCATAATAAAAAAAAATCAATATCAGCATAACTAACATTCTTTTATACAATAATGATTGACGCCTGAATGACATTTGTGGATAAATATGAAGACAATATTTAGAGTTTTGCCAATGTGATATCTTCCAGGATCATTATAAATATGTATATGTAACGGTCTTTCAGGCTAACGGACAAAACGCGCCATTTTTGAATCCGTGTTCGCGCTCAGAATATGAAAATGCCTATTGATGCCTGCATGATAAATTATGAAGAAATTATGAAGGTTTTGCCAATATAATCTTCCAGGATCATTATTAAAAAGCTATATCAGCATAACTAACATTCTTTTATACAATAATGATTATAATGCGCCATTTTTTTAAAGTAAGAATTTGAAAATGCGTTTCAATATTGACGCCTGAATGACATTTGTGGATAAATATGAAGACAATATTTAGAGTTTTGCCAATGTGATATCTTCCAGGATCATTATAAATATGTATATCAACGTAACGGTCTTTCAGGCTAACGGACAAACGCGCCATTTTTGAATATGCGTTCACGCTCAGAATTTAAAATGGCGCGTCAGTTGATGCCTGAATGACATTCGTGGATAATGTCTCTCTCAGACAGGTGTATTGTGTCTCACATGTTTAAACAGGGATCTAAAGTGATTCCAGATGAAGCGCTGAAGGACGCGTCAGATGCGGTTCCTCCTCAGGCCGCGGTGTCGCGTCTGCTCCAGATGGAGGCGCTGTTGAGTCCCGCGCTACATCAGCATACCATTCACCGCTGCACGAGCGCCTGGACTCGGTAACGCGCGTTACAATCTTCTTAAAGGACAGTTCACCGCAAAATTAAAATTGTCATCATTTACTCAACCTCAAGTCGCTTCATGAAATAAAAATCAATAATTTTGACCCATACAATGTTGGCTATTGCTATAAATATACCTGTATATTAAATATAGTATGACTGGTTTTGTGCTCCAGGGACACATGTTTAGTGGGTGCTCTAACCTTAATATATTATTTTAGTGGCGTCCGTTTTAATCAATAAAAAGCTGTCACTCATCTTAGTTAATAGCGATCTCACAAAGATACATTATAATCAATGAAGTTCTCCTGCACGACAAATCTCTTATTTACATAATTTACATATGTACTCATATTTACATCACTTGGTTATAATGAGAGATGATTCAAACCTGAACAAAAACAGCTGGATTCTAACTAAACGCAGATGATTCAAGAAATCAACAGATATGTCCGTGATCGGCTACATCGCTCAACGCTGCAAAAACACATTGAAATAGAAATCGGTCCTCAGAACGCACTGGATAATTTGCCAAATCTGCATTAAAATGCCATTATTACAGCTTTAACTGAGGGTCCATCTGTAGAACCAGGTTTAACACAAAATAAAATATTAACCGAATAGTTGACGGTAGCCATTGACTTCCATAGTATTTTTTCTGTACCATGGAAGTCAATAGTAAATTAATTTTTATTTTTGAGTGAACTGTCCCTTTAAATAAAATAGTCTTTATATTCTTTACAATTTTCTGTAAATAATATTTCAATATTTTTTATTTTTTGTATTTATGCAATGATTGTATTACAGACATTTTTATACGATAATATACAAAATAGTCTATTGCAGCCATGCAATTAATGACTCGGATGCATTGTATTATTCTGTTGCATGTTTGAAGAAACAAATAGCATGAGGTGTAGTTTACTGAACATGTTGTTTTGTGCATCTGATCGTTCAAGGACATGTTTTCAGGAGTTTTCGTCCCACAACAGTGTAGGTTTGGATTTAGGGTCATGAGGTACGTCTTGTTTGAGATTCGTCAGAGACCGCATGCATGCATTCACCGGGTTATCACTCAGAAACTACAATCACTCCTCAGATGTTTCTCTACCCCATGATCTCTTGTGCCAGGATTAATCTCAAGATCATCGTCTATCTATCAGGATTCATTTCATAGCTTTATATACTGAGAAACATCTGAGATAATTCATTATTTATTCTCATCTCATCTAACTCTGTTCCCATGAACCCATCACTTCTGAGAGACTTTCTTTAAGCTCGTTTAACAGTCTTTTGCATATTAATATTTGTCATTTTTGTGTATTTTGACAGAATCTGTGTGGCCTGCAGTGGAACATCTTCAGATTATTTGAACAACTTTATTAATACATCTACTTTTTACCTCAAAATCTTTTGGTAATGCTTAAAGCCGTTAAATACAATGCATTATGACATTATTTCAATGCATTAATTATGCACCTTATATGGTGCATAATGAATAACCATAAATACTTATCTATTAATAGTTACACCTTTAATGCATTAAAACACATGACATACCAGCAATTTCAGATGTAACAATCAACTTTAAAATACATTATGAATACCTTTATGATGCATTATACATAAACTGATCACGTTTAATAACTTTTTTTAAATCATGTTGTTATTGTGCATGATTCATCAGTGATGTTATATTAAATAAATAAATGTTTGTCTTCATAAACTTGTGATTTTGTAACTTGCATATTTTTTTGAAACAACGTTCATTTTCAGAAAAGATTGTTTATGATTAGATTTAGATTAGATTCACTAAAAACAAATATATATTGAGTTGTTTTAGTAAACAAACGTTCAGTTATGACATCAAAAACATCAAATCATGATGGATAATCGTGTTTAATATACTTTCTCACTGAGAAATACGTCATATTTCAGAAGTAAACAAACTAGAATAAAATGTAATTAAAATGATTGGTTTTATTATCGATATCACATTCTGATGAAGGATAATGTTCTTTAAGCTTCATGAGACTTATCTCAAATTATTCCAGTTTGGACACACTTCATATAAAATAACAAAATGTAAAAATAAATCAAATAAAATCATTGTCTGAGGAAACGCCGCTCCGTTTGTTCAAGTGTAAATCAAGCATGAGACACATCGTTAACAGTAAAGAAACATGACTCGGACGAGGCTTGAAAGAGCATGCATTAAACCCAGCACACACATATACACACGGCACCTGTCTGTGGTCTCTAACGAGTCTGCTAATACTGATCAGATATACGAGACGGCGAGGAAAGAACCGTTAGAGCTTGTGAGGAATGGTGTTCAGACTGTCTATTATTTCCAATGAGACTTGGTGATTTTAACTTGTATTGAACATGTGTGACTTAAAGGAACAGTTTAATGATGATTTGGAGGAGTGTCTCAGCAATGGATGTGGATGGGTGCCGTCAGATAAAAAATCACGATAATCCACAGCACTCCAGTCCGTTTTATCAGCTGTTTGGACTCTCATTCTGACGGCACCCATTCACTACAAGTGGGTGAGCTATTCCTTTAAAGTAGCTTGGTCATGAATCAGCGTTAGAAGGAGGTTGCATGAGTTGTAAATGGTTTTGATTAGCAGCTGATATTGCAGGATCTGTGTATTTCTGTTCTTCTATTTTTGCCAAAAGCTATAATAGCATGTATAAAAGTGTTATAGGTAATGAATTCAAAGCATCTAGACATCAGAGCATCTTTCCCATAACCCAGATTGATCCCAATAACACTCATGAATCATTCTCTAAATGCACTTCAACAACGTTTCCCAATCCTTGCATGACATATAACATCTAATTATGATTTTAGCTACCAACATCAGATCAGTTCGACACATTAGATCGCGTCAGCTACTGAAAACACTGCCTTAAACCTGCTAAAACACAAACAGCAGGTCTTCTTTAATAGCACTGAGCCTCAGCCAACTACAAAACTACAGAAAACAAGCACATTCAGATCCATAAACATATGAACGTTCATCTTCCTGACAGACCTGATCGGATAGGAACATAAATCAGAGCTTTTAGCTGCGGAAATGCATTAAAAACAGCAATACGGAGTATATTC
>CM050430.1:28113026-28118026 GCA_027564155.1 Gymnocypris eckloni scoliostomus | reverse complement strand
ATGTATAAACAGTATAAATAAAATAAATATATAAGTATGTGGAGTGTGTGTGAAATCCCAGATTTTCCACCACAGAAAATGGCCTCATATCAGCTGCAATGGCGTGATGTCTCTCGTGTGTGTGCCGTGGCTCTTGCATGACGGGCATTTAGAGTGTGTGTGTGTGCTCTTTTAATGTTTTCGTCACGTGTGCTGGTTTTAGTGTGTGCTGTGGTGTGTTCTGTGTGTGTTTGCATAGTGCTCGTGTTAGTGTGTGTGTGTGTTTTCTTACAATGTTTACATATTGTGTGTCGTCTTGTCTGTCACTCTTTCGCCGTTCTTATTTCCACGGAAAACCAAAATGTTGCCACACAAATGATTTAAATGTGGCAGGGGATCTTCAATGTTCTGGCCTAATGGATGAGCGTTGGACTTGAAACCGAGGTAACCCAGGTTGTGGGTTCGAATCCCGGCTCGACAGGAAGTCCACGACTGCTCCCCGGCGCTGCACAGTCGGCTGCCCACTGCTCAAGTGTGTACACTTGGATGGGTTAAATGCAGAGAACACATTTCACTCCTCATTATACTCTGTATAATTGTGTATGTGACAAATAAAGCTCATCAGCTTAATTTGTATTTGTTGTAATACTAATTTCACCCTCATGCTCCATCATGCTGACATCACAACTCACGAGACAACTTTTCACCTCGACGAGAAATCACGTCGCGTTTTAATCTCGCGAGATCTCGTCACACCCCTAATTTATACTCATGCAGAGGTGGAAACAGATGCACAGATTTCAAAGAAAAGTATATACACCACGTGCATAATTATAAGGCACGTTGATATTCTGATCATATTTTTTTCCAAGCTCATTTGACCACTTTTTGAAGAGTTAATCTTCCAGAATCTGGCAGTAAGTTGTGATTTCGAGTCAATCCCGTAAAACAGACTTTTTTCAGAATAGGAGATGGAATAAAAATGAGCTCCTAAAACGTACTCCCAGAGTCACTCACAACTTATGTGTCCAGTCCTAATGTACTTCACAACTCTTCAGCATGTTATTCTTATTAAGGGAGGGGATTGCGTCTCGGGGAACCGGACACATTGCATTTCTGGAGACTACAGGGAGGTTGCAGTTGTGGAAAATGATGGCGCTGGAGACTAAATGTTTCCTGATGGTTTCACACCTAACTCCTCACATTAATAATTCAATCTTTGGCAGTTAACGTGTCTTTTCTGACCCCGCTGTACCAGTGAGCATGTCTGATGGTCATGTCTTAAAGGACAGTACACCCAAAATTAAACTTCTTTACTCACTCTCAAGTATTTCCAAACCTGTATGAATGTGTTTGTTCTGCTGAACACAAATAAATATATTTTGGAGAAAGTTTGTAACCAGGCTGTTTTGGGGCACCATTGACTTCCACAGTAGGAAAAACAAACACTATAGAAGTCAATGGTGCCCAAGAACTGCTGTTCCCACATTCCTCAGAATATCTTCCTTTGTGTTCAGCAGAACAAACACAATCATACAGGTTTGGAAATACTTGAGGATGAGTAAATCATGACAGAATTTTCATTTTTGGGTGTACTGTCCCTTTAAGTTAGCAATTTCTGTATTGCATTAGTTTGGAAGATTTCTGATGGATAACTGACATTTCGGTTTGAGTTAAACCTCTTTTTTGTCTCATTTTACCTGTAAAAGAAAACATGCCTAATAATTCTGCACACCTGAATATAAGGAGTTTGTAACTTCCAGCCCACGTGGACAATTGTACATCACTCATAAATGATTAAATACAAAATAAATGATGTGGATTGGAATTGGTAAAATGTGCTTGGAAAACAAACTGGATCAGAATATCAATGTGCCTATTAATTATGCATGTGTTTATTTTATGTGTTCCTGTGGCTCAGTGGTAGAGCATTGCGTCAGCAGTGCAAAAGGTTGTGGGTTCGATTCCCAGAGAACACACATACTGACAATACATGTATAACCTGAATCGCTTTGGATAAAAGCGTCTGCTAAATGCATGAATGTAATGTGTAATGCATGCTACACTACAGTCCCAGTGAGGTTGTTGTTGATCGTGCACCTCCTCCTGTAGGCCGCAGTCCAGCAGCATGGTCACACACGCTTCGACGGGGAACGCGATCTCTCTCCCGCTCAGAGTCAGATGCTCCTCTAACGGCTTCCCGTAACACGGCTTCTCCACCCACGACTCTGAAACACCAACACGCACGCTTTACTGACGAAACAACACCAAACAGGTAGAGGTCTGCTACCGACCGAACCGGTCCCGAAATACTGGTTTCGGGTTAATGTTTAATGGATAACCCGGGCTCGGGTCGGGTCGGGTTTGTAGCTAAACCAAAACTATATGCAGAGGCTTCGCTGCTTTCATGACACACACACACACACATATCAGAGATCGCGCACAAACAGCACGGAAACTTTTATTAGTAAAATAGCTTCAACAGGCTACTGACTATAAGTCACAACATTATATTTATCTGCAATGAGGCAAAATTGCTGTTTTTGAAGTAACTAAACCTCATTGCTTGTAGAGAGAAGCGAGTTCACATGCACGCAACTTTCCTCGGTCTCGCTCGGTCTGTCTCTCTCTCTCTCTCTCTCTCTCTCTCTCACTCGCTGTCTCTCTCTCTCTCTCGCTCGCTCTCGGTCTCTCTCTCTCTCTCTCTTCTCTCTCTCTCTCTCGCTCTCTCTCTCTCTCTCTCTCTCTCTCTCTCTGTCTCTCTCTCTCTCTCTCTCTCTCTCTCTCTCTCTCTCTCTCTCTCTCTCTCTCTCTCTCTCTCTCTCTCTCTCTCTCTCTCTCTCTCTCTCTCTCTCTCTCTCTCTCTCTCTCTCTCTCTCTCTCTCTCTCTCTCTCTCTCTCTCTCTCTCTCTCTCTCTCTCTCTCTCTCTCTCTCTCTCTCTCTCTCTCTCTCTCTCTCTCTCTCTCTCTCTCTCTCTCTCTCTCTCTGATTTCGGGTCGGGTTCGGGCTCTAAATTTAACTGTGCCTTTTCGGGTCGGGTCGGGTCAGGTCAGGCGATCTCGGTCTGGGAGTTTTGTTCGTAATATATGAGTATAATTATGTGTGTGTATATATATATGAACACATGCATGTATATATTTAAGAAAAATATGTTATGTTAATATATTAAATATATAATATAAATGTATATGCATGTAAATATTTTCAAAATATATACTGTATGTGTGTGTATTTATATATACATAATAACACACACACACACATATATATTATGTAAACAAAAACTTATTTTGGATGCGATTAATCATTTGACAGCATTAATAATAATAATGTATAACACAAAAATAAAATATATCATAATAATAAATTATATAATATCTTATTAAAATATTATGTAATATTTAATAACATTAATATTACATTAAAATACTGAAATATCTCAAGTATATGATTAACTGTATTATTAAAATATTATATATTAAAATAAAATATATTATAAAATTGAATTATCTATGATTTAATTATTAATTAAATTATTATATTCAATTATAATAAACTATCACAACATTACACATACTAATTATAAAAAAACATGTTTTAAAATAAATATTATATTATAATAGTACATTTTTTAATGGTTAAATATTATGTTCTAATTATTAAAATATTATATAATTATTATAATAACAATATTAAGATGAAATATAATATTAAATTAAATCATAATTCATTTAAAATATTAAAATGATTATATTATTACATTATATAATATTAACATATAATTACATAAAAAAAACAATACACAATTACATTTAATAATAACTATTTAATTATTATTTAGTATATACTAATATTAAAGAGTGCAATCTGCTGGTGATTCCAGGTTTATTCATTGTTATTGATTCTCACCCTGCTGCGCTTTAATCTGTGGCAGGACGTTCTGGAGCAACTCCAAAGACTTCTTGTGGTACTCGACCTGAACCTCGATCAGCTGCACACAGCGACAGAAGATGTTAGTGATAACGAGGCACGCTGTTCATCTGAACGAGTGAAGCACTCACCGTCTGGAAGTAGTTTGCATAATCGATTTCTTTGGCCACGAAACTATACATGTCCGCCGAGAGCTGATCCTGAAAAACACCGGCATGAAACATGATGTTGCATGTTTACAATATGAGTACGCATGAAGTAATAGAGAGAGAGAGAAGCTCCACCCACTCTACAGATCTCCATGCGATTGGCCGCCTCCTCCATCTCCTCCCTGTGGGCGTCGGCTTTGGCCCCGGGAGGCGTTTCCTTATTAGTCAGCGTTGAGGATTTGGACGACTGGTGCCACCTAGAGGTTGGGAGGATAGAACCGCGCATTAAAACACATTGGCCTACTATATCACCTACTAGATTTGACTAAATGTGCAGTATACAAGCAATCACACTGCATGAGATACTGTTTCCCACAATGTGTTTAACTCGACTGAACCAGCAGTAATACCTCATCCGCTCAGACTGCCAATGCTTACTACATTCAAGTTGCAATATTACATTATGCAGTTTTAATCGTATAATTATATTTTGCATGTTGCACTACTATACTATGTTGCACTGTAGTGATTCAAAAGAGTTTTGCATGAAAACAATGCCAAGTTTATGGTTTAGATAAGGATATAAATGTGTGTTTCTCACCGTGCGCGAGCAGAATCCATGTCCAGAACCAGTTTGGCTAAATGTTTTCTTTGTTTCTGAATGTTGGGAATTTCAACCTTTGAGGGACCAGAAGAGAAATAAACAAAGACACAGAAAAAACGGGTGTAATTTTATTGCATTTCTAAACATTTACACAAATGTGTTTTACACATTATTTTGACTCAAGCACAGGGTTTACAAAACTGAGGTTCATGAGTTGATGGGGGGAAAAAAGTTAATCAATTAAATAAAAAAATACAAATTATGAATACATAAAAAAAATTATTATAATGATACAAATATAACTTACATATTTAGATATAATTTTACTTTTTTTAAA
>CM050430.1:28093026-28110526 GCA_027564155.1 Gymnocypris eckloni scoliostomus | reverse complement strand
ACTCACACACACACTACACACACACACACACACACTCACACACACACACACACACACACACACACACACACACACACACACACACACACACACACACACACACACACACACATCACACTCCTTAATGGGATGCACCATAGACCGGTGTTGTTTTTCTGATTGTGGTTGTTCTTGAATGTCACTGACAGCAGACGAGACAAAACTAGATGCTCGTTTTTGTAAAATGACAAGATGTGTACATGTGTGTGTGTGTGTGTGTGCTAAAGTGTGTCAGGATCCTTTAACCTGTTTGATACAAAACAAACAACTGTGTTTTCACTTTAGCGACCGGAAAGACGGGTTCCTCAAACACACAATACAGAACACACACCAGATTAATGCCACTAAACACTGCAGACACACACACACACACACACACACACACACACACACACACACACATATATAATAGACTTGTCTTATTTTCCAGTCATCTAAATATTAGTGCTGTCAAACGAATAATCGCATACAAAAAAGTGTTTCTTTACATAATATATGTATGTGTGCTGTGTATATTTATTATGTATATATTTCAGAAAAATATGTTATGTTTAAATATATGCATTTATAATATGAATTATATGAATATAATATAGACATGTAAATACATATAAACATATTCTGTATGTGTGTGTGTGTGTGTGTGTGTGTGTGTGTGTGTGACATATATAAATGTACACAGACACACACACATATATATTATTTAAACAAGAATGTTTATTTTGTATGCACATACTATTATATATACTCCAAACAAGATCGGCTTACTTGAGAAGTATATATGAGATATGAATGCGTGTTTTCAATATGAGTGTATTTCGTCTCAATGTCTGAAGTAGTTATTATTATAGTTATCATAAAAATATTCCAGCAGTAAGACTCAGAAACATATTAATACAGTGTTTAGTCTTCTTGTTTTCCAATTAAAATATCTAACAATACTTTAAAACAAGATAAGAGGAAGATAGATATGGCATTAATTTGTGATAATTTTGCACTAATTCACAACACAAACTACAAACATATTTTATTACATAAACACTGGACGCTGGATAGATGTAAACTCTATAAAATGGGCCAAACAAGTAAACGATCCACCTAAATTGTGTTCTAATTCATTATATTCTAACACACACATTAGCAATCAATTGTTGAAGTTATTAAGATGTGCTGACACAAATATCATTTAAACCAGCAACACAGGCACACAGCCTGTTGTACATACATCTATATCGCCCATTAATATGCAATCAAAATTAAGATTATTATTGCTGGTCTTCAAAGATAATCTCAAGTTACACACACTTTTCTAGGACGTTTCCAAACTTATGGAGGGCAGTGTACATTGAATATTAATGCTTCTAGCAATATATGTTTACATATAATCTCTCACACACACACAAATTATGGATTCAATCTGAATGCTGTAAAACACGGTCAATAACTCGCTTGTTTTGAGCGTTCATGGAATATTATTATTATGGTTGAAAGATCTTTTCATGATCGGTCAACCTCTGAGTAACCTCATCTAAATGTGCTTTGATTCGTGATGATCTTTATTATTTGTTTGTATCTCAAATGATAACTAGCTCTGCTCATATTAAGATCATGTTCCATGAAGATATTACCTACTGTAAATATATCCTTGTGCTTGATGTTTCCAGTTTTCCCCGACTGTGGGAATCATGTCTATTGAACATTTCTGAGTATCTGAGCTGTCCAAGGCGGTGTTGTTCCTCTGCAGATGTGAGTTTGTCTTTGGGTGGAGCAAGCAAACAAAGCTTCTTGTCAAGCAAACATTAACCAGCGCTTTCCCATCAGTCCACACTGAGCTCTGTGTTTGACACTGAATCATGTGAAGCCGCTTCTTATCTGATTAAAGCTGGAGCTCACCTGTGTGTGTGTGTGTGTGTGTGTGTGTGTGTGTGTGTGTGTGTGTGTGTGTGTGTGTGTGTGTGTGTGTGTGTGTGTGTGTGTGTGTGTGTGTGTGTGTGTGTGTGTGTGTGTGTGTGTGTGTGTGTGTGTGTGTGTGTGTGTGTGTGTGTGTGTGTGTGTGTGTGTGTGTGTGTGTGTGTGTGTGTGTGTGTGTGTGTGTGTGTGTGTGTGTGTGTGTGCTCGTGAAAGGCAGGTGTGTGTTCTCATTATCACACAAACAAACACAGTCAGAATCGTCTCTCAATGTCTCTGATTCAGAGTGAAAACACACAACACACAGAATAACACTTTAGAGGAGTGTCTCTATAATTCTCATGAAGTCAGTCACACGCAGAACTGATTCGCACACACTTCACATTACAGCATCATCTGAGGACAGAGAACACACACCATTCCCTTGAGACACACACACGCACGCACACACTGCACGCACGCACGCACGCGCGCACGCACGCACGCACGCACGCACGCACGCACGCGCACACACACACACACACACACACACACACTTTCCTGAGACACACTGTGGTTTGCGTAATGGTTTTCTACTGCACAAACTTCTATCCTTTGCCCTAAACCTACCCCTCACACGAAACTACAGGCAGTTTACATTCTCAAAACGCACGCACGCACAGAGGTAAAACAGAGGGATATTTATAGCTCAATGTTCACACTTCATTTAATCAGACATCTGAGACTTAAAAAAAGATACATATAAGAATCATATTCATATAAAGACTTTGTGTGTGTGTGTGTGTGTGAACATACTCCCATCAGTGTGTGTTTCTCTCATTGGTGTGTGTTTGTGTCTGTGTTCTCCTGCTGGAGTTCAACATGCACTGTGAGGAATGTCTCACACACACACACACACACACACACACACACAGACAGACACACTCATATTCTCATGCACACACACACACACACACGCACACACAGACACATACATTCTCATGCGCACGCACGCACGCACACACACACACACCCGCGCGCACAATCACACTCACACACACACACACACACACACACACACACACACACACACACAGATATCTGTCATACACTCAAATACGCTCAAAACTGATTATTTTTAACAGATTCACTACAAACACACAGCAGAGGCCTGTAAACACTGATTCAGAGTTTCTTCTTCAGTCTGAGTCTGACGGGAGATCAGTTAGGAGAGGAGAGGACTCAGAATCAGATCACCAGAGAAACTCACTTCACAAACTGGGTCAGAGCTCTCAGTTACAGCTCACTGCAGTCATAAGCCGAGGAAATATTGCTTTACGCTCAGAGAGAGAGAGACGGATGGATGATGGGTGTCCCCTGCCAATACAAAGCTCTCTCTCTCTCTCTCTCTCTCTCTCTCTCTCTCTCTCTCTGTCTGAGATCAGTTTCCTGAACTCTTCATCACACTCTGACTGTGAGCGAAACTGAGAAAAGCACGACTCGTCAGACTGTGATGTAGATGTCAGAAGAACAGAGAGAAGCGAGAGCGCTTGTGTGTGTTCTGGATGAAGATCTCAAAGACTGCTGGGTGTGTGTGTGTGTGTGTGTGTGTGTGTCGACGGGTTCAGCGGCTAAATAAAGCTCTGGATTCTCACACTCTCACATACTCTCTCACACACACACACACACACACACACACACACACACACACACACCTGACGCGTCCCCTGAGAGAACAGGTGTGAGTCTCACAGGTAACGTGAGTGTGAGAATCCAGAGCTTTATTTAGCCGCTGAACCCGTCGACACACACACACACACACACACACACAGTCTCTAACATCTCTAACTCAGTGCGGCAGACGATGCTATGAGAGTCTCCTCCAGATCTTCCTCTGGTGTATCGTCTCAGATACACGCCGCTCTGAGACTCGGAGTTTGTTTGATGACTAAGCTGCAGATTTATGATCAGTAGTCTGCAAACTTATTTAACTGTTATTATTGTGTGTGTGTGTGTGTGTGTCCTGCGCTCTGGGTGCGGTGCGTCTTGCTGTTGTGTGTGTGTGTGTGTGTCTTGTGCTCTGGGTGCGGTGTGTATTGCTGTCGTGTGTGTGTGTGTGTGTGTGTGTGTGTGTGTGTGTATGAACTGTGTTCAGTAACACTAGACGAGTGCGTAACTGAACACGCAGCACACACCCTGACCCCCCAGACCAGCACACGCATGACCTCTGACCCTCAACATACATGATGACACTGGAACACACTCACTTTCTCTCGCTTTCTCTCTTTAAAGCAACAGTTCAACCAGAAATTATTTTTTTCAGCGAAACACAAAAAGAGATTCAGAGCTTTAAAAGATTATTCAGAAACACATCATATGAATCGTGCACAATATTCCAAGTCATGTGATGTTCTGTGTGATGAACAGACCAAAAGTCAGTGAACTGAGTTTGATTCATAATCCATTCATGAAAGATCTATTCATAATTCATAATCCATTCATACAGTCAAGTTTGTGAATCTGATCAAAGGGTTCATTCATGAATCACAGCGAATCTGAAATTAGCAACCAGATTAATAATAGTATTAATAAATAATGACTTTATCACATAAATCTGGGTCTATTCTTCAAGCGAAGCATCTTCAGATGACTTATAGTAAATGATTCATACGAACTGCTGTTATGATATTTTTATGATGCACAAGTTGTCTGAATTCATATGTGTTAAAAACAACAAAACATCATAAACAAATTATTTTGATGAATCTCATCATTCGGTTCATTGACAATATCTGAATCCGAAAATCATCCAGATTATTAGCAAATAATGATATTAATACATTTATCTGTTTCCATTCTTAATGTAAAGCATCTTCAGATGACTTTCAACATAATATAATGAATTCATACGATGCTTTATGTGAAACAAAAACTGTCAGTGAACTAAATTATGATAGGGGTGTGTGATAATATCCTAATTGTAGTTTTAATGATGTGCAATTTGACAATATCGAGTATTTTCCAAAAACCAACCAAAACGCCTACTGAGTGCACTGCATGGTTAGTCTACGTGGTGATGAAGGGGTTAAACGGTGCACTGCATGAGTCAGTATTAAAATGCATTATGTATGATCGCAAAATTCAAGATATGGGGGCAGAAAATGTATATATTTACGTTTCATGAGGTTAAAATCACACGAAGAGTGTTGTTTTGTCTTCAAAAATAAGCATGATTACAAATGTGATATTGATTTTAAACAACAGTTCAATTAACAATAAGGTAATATTAAGAAACGTACATTTTAGATGCCATATTTCCTGTTTTTGCTCCATTTTGCCGACAAAAATTTAAACAAAGCGATGTTTTGCGTCTCTGAGCAACATGAGAGATTCGTTCCTGAATGAATCATTTGTTTAAATGAATCGGTTCAGTCGTAATGACTCACTTGTTAACAGTGACTTTCTGCCAACTACTGCACATTTTCATTTTTAAAATCATTTTGAATATCAGTATTCAATATTTTATGTTTAAAATATCACAATATTATGCATTTGTAACTGGTTGAAGGACTCTATGTCCCTCTGAGCTGCATTAAACAGTGTGTAAAGGCAACTTCTGATGCATGCAACTTCTGCAAAGATTCATTTTGTTGATACTGGTTTATAACAGCATAAATGTGTACTTAATGTACTCTTAATTAACTGATTAAATGCAACAATTTGACTCAAAAGATGTACACTTAAAAAAAAAATGCTTTATTAAAGGTAAAAATCTATTTAAACTTAAATGAAAAGATTAATTAATTATTAATGTGAACTGACCACACAGAATATGAAGAATATAAAAAACAGTCCACGTTAGTCAGATATCAGCACAATAACACACTGCAAAATATCATCTAATTATCGTTATCGGAAAAAAATCCCAAAAATATAGATTTTTTTTTTTCAATATCACACACCGCTACATTAGATGATCAAAAAACAATGTTTTTATTCAATTTATCACTGAATACTTGATTGTGATTGGTCAGCGGTGTCCTTCCATACTCAAATACTTCTGTATATTGATGCTAAACTGTCGTCCCATTGACATTTGAAACTATTTGTTTGCAAAACAAAATTAATGCGCATAAACACATCTGTGTTCACCGAGCAACTCAAGGTTTTGCTTTCTTAGAAGACAAGTCTCATGAAGACACCGTCTCCCACAGTGCTGTTAGTGAAGCCCCCCCCCATGACATACAGTCAGACAGAAGCAAAAATAAACCTAAAACACACCTGAAATAGCTCCTTTATGCTCTTCTGCACGCCGACTAAATATGCATATTTAAAAGCACACATCAATACAGCAGTAAAGCATGTTAAATACTGTCGGAGCAAAGCTCAACAATGCATTCGTGCATTAAAGGAGCAGTTCAACAAAAAAATAAAAACTCACCTGCAGGCCGTCCGAGATGAGGAGTGTTTCTTCATCAGATTTGGAGGAGTGTCTCAGCAATGGATGTGAATGGGTGCCGTCAGAATTAGAGCTGATAAAAACATCACAATAATCCACTTTTAGCTTTTGTGTTCTCCTGATGTTAACTGATGGACTGTGGATTATTGTGATGTTTTTATCAGCTCTCATTCTGACGGCACCCATTCACATCCACTGCTGAGACACTCCTCCAAATCTGATGAAGAAACACACTCATCTAATCTCGGATGAACTGAGTGAACACATTTTCAGTCTTGGCTGAACTGATTCTTTAACAGGCATTATTCTGGATAAATATGCTGTGGATGATCTAAACATGACTAATGACTCTGATTCAAACGAGTCCTTAATGAATTGCAGTCTCAGCTCCTCTGAAAGCACTAATTAATCTGAGCTCATTTAGCCAAAAATATCTCTAATGAGAAAATGAAGCACACACCGAAATGCAAGATAACGTCACTGATATTGTTTTAAAGAAAGTCTGCATCTATTACATTTCTATTTGCAACTGTACTCCTAAAATGTGCATATTAAGTTTACCCCATATATATATATATATATTAATAACCCAACACCACATCGATCCGGCGGTGCTTTAAACACAATGACTTGCGTTTTTAATAGACGCTGCTAATATTAATCTCCATTTGAGAGAAGAATGCAAACAAAACCCGCTCTATTTGCTTTCTAACTCGTGATCCTGGTCTTGCTGCGAATGATTCAACGTTGAAGTTATTCTAAGGAAACGAGTGTGTGTCCGGCTTTAAGAGACATCCTGGAAGCATGTCAAAGTATTGCAATAATTTCTGAAATATGAAAGAGTCATATTGATTGTGATCCTAAAGTTTGGAGACTAGGGCTGCATACGAAAACTTTTGAGGCAATAGCTTTACAAGCAGCGTATTTGCAAGAAGGCACCTCAGGATTCATGCAATATTTGTAATAAAAATTACTTATTCATATAATTACAAATCATAATCACATTCTCAGGCATTGTAGAATTAACACCTTTAAAGAAAATGCCATTGTATTATTATTTTGCTTTTCAAAATCCCTATGGGAAAAAATGAAAGGGAAAATACTTCCGGAACTGTTCTACACTGTGTGGGCGGAGCTTCACAAGGCCTGCCGTTTCATTGGTTCTCGTCTAACTGCGGGTCACAACAACACGTCCTTCGACAAAGGCACGTCTAGTTTGAAGGTTAACTTGATCAAGTCAAATAACCAGCATCATTCGGACAGGCTTCTGAGGCCGTGTAATGGTTTAGGGTTAGGGTTAGAGTTAGGTAAACCATTAGGGTGATAATTAACTACTATAATACTCATTTCTCAGTAGAAATAACATCAAAAGTGCAAAAAGTTCATCAGAAATATACATTGACAGACAAACTAAGCACCAAACGCTTACGCAACTTCAGACGCCATCTTTATTTTTTAGCTCAACTGTCACGGAAAGGAACGCACAGGATTGTGGGATATCAAAGGCAGCGAACGTGAAGCTGACTTTATATTCGGATGTGCCTTTCTACCTTAAAATGCGTCCTCCGAAGGCAGCATTGATCAGTTTTCGGATACAGCCGAGGTGATATCAGTTCACTTCGCATGACCTATCATCATAAACGCTATTTTATTTAGCTTGCCAGCACTGCAGCTCAAAAATGTACTTAAAGGTCCCATGAAATCAAAATTGAAGTTTTTTGGGAGTTAGTACCAATAAGTTAGTCTTCAGGTTATCTGTAAGCCAGTGCGCTCCAACACAGTGACAACATTCGCGTTTAGAGGATATAAGCATTTAAAGCTTGCAGTTCATCCTTGCTCCTCAAATCTTCTGACCAATCAAACGCTCTCTATAACGTGAAGCGCCCGCCTCCTACACTATAAAAGGTTGTGCTGAAATCGGGTCCTTCTTCACAGTGTAGTATTTCCTGTACAGTGAACGGCACGTAGTGCACTATGTAGTGAACGATTCAGACAGGGTAAATACGCATGCTATTGGGGCAAATGAGGTCTGGTTTCGCTCACAGTCTAATCCGGACTTTGTGATAACACGGAGCTGATCATATGTGCGAGTCGGCATATATTAAACACTTTTAAAACTACACCGCCTCAGCATGATTATTATGATCACTAATGGTTTCATATTGAATCTAGGGGGTGATCTATTAGACTGTGGCGGTCTAATGCGGCTTCACCGAGCTCAAGCACGGCAGATATAAACAAAACGCTATTGGCTGTTATAAAAAGGGGGCGGAGCTGCTCGATATGTCCCGCCCTGTCTTCCTGTTTCAGTTGAAATAACGTCACTACAGAATAACGCTGCGTGTTTCAAAGCACTTCAGGGGAAGTAAACCCTGCTTCTTCTGGTTAGTTCGTTGCATTGTGTGTGAAACCCTCAACCAGGGAAGCGTGACGTATGACGCTGCCATTAATATTTAAACAGAGGTTTCTGTTATGTAGCCATAGAGTTTTTAGCATAACACGCTCAATGACAAAGAAACAAGCTGTGATCATGCACAACAATCTGATTAACAGTTTAAATATCTACCAGCCAATAATTAACATACATCTAAGTCACAATTCAGCCTTATTAGTTCAATAAAAACACTATTAGACAATAACAACTTGACCACAGACTCAAAAACATTGCCTATGGCTATTAATCTTGCATTATTATTTAATGTAATTGCATGCTTTTAAGTGCAAGCGTCTATGACGGAGTGATCTCCGCCTGTCCTTCATTAAACCAGGTGTCCCTCGTCTCAGTCCTTAGTCACTGATCTCAGAGAATCTCCTGCAGTTCATCACATTAATGACATAACGGCATCACACCATGCTGCTGGAGTAACCAAGATACACACACACTGCGCACTCACACGCACACACACGCGCACACACACACACACACTCGCACACACACACTCACTCGCACACTCACACGCACTGCGCTCACGCACACGCTCACACACTCGCACAGACACTCGCACACACACTGCGCACACACACACACACACACACACACACACACACACACACACACACACACACACACACACACACACACACACACACACACACACACACACACACACACACACACACACACACACACACACACACACACACACTCACACACACACACACACACACACACACACACACACACTCACTCGCACTCACTCACACACACACACTCACACACACACTCACACACACAGACACACACTCGCACACACACTCACCGCACACACACACTCACACACACACACACACACACACACACACACACACACACACACACACACACACACACACACACACACACTCACACACACACACACACACACACACACACACACACACACACACACACACACACTCACACACACTCACACACACACACACACACACACACACACACACACACACTCACACACACACACACACACACACAGAGTGTCCCTGCCAATCCACATGGATTTATAATACAACAATAAAACCACTGGAGTGCAATATTATCTCGTTTTTAATAAATACAAACAAATAAAGCAATTATGACAGGCCTAACAACCATTAAAGTTAGCTGACAAATTTGAATTTGGTCAAAAACTGAGCAGAACACACACACACACACAGACACGCACACACGCACACACACACACAGCAATCTGGGTTATTATAAAAGCTCAAACTTAAAATTTTTTAAAGTTTAGTTAAAACTAAATAGAAATAAAATGAATAAAAACTATACGGATGTATATACAAAATAACTAATATTTAAATTACACATTTGTAATTTAAAATGTGTAGTAAAATTACAAAAATGTAACTAAAATTTAAATATAAAAAACATATTATACTAATACTATTATACAAAAATGTTAACTATACTAATTTTAAATATAAATTTTAAAGTAACAGAATAATAAAATATTATTCTAAGATAACACTGATAGAAAGATATGTAGATTAGCTATAAAAAATATATTAATATATGTGTGTGTGTGTGTCCCTGCAGCACAGAAGCAGTCATAAGCAGCAATAGACAGCAATACATTGTATGAGTCAAAATTATAAATTTTTCTGTTATGCCAAAAATCATTAGATATTAAAATCATGTTCCATGAAGATATTTCCTACCTTAAATATATCAAAACTTAATTTTTGATTAGTAATGTGCATTGCTACATTGCTACATTTCTCAATATTTAGATTTTTTTGCACCCTCAGATTCCAGATTTACAAATATTGTCCAAACCATACATCAATGTAAAGATTCATGTATAAATCGCAATTTCACGAAATTGACACTTATGACTGGTTTTGTGGTTCAGGGTAACGTGTGTGTGTGTGTGTGTGTGTGTGTGTGTGTCTGTGTGTGTCTGTTGTGTCTGTGTCTGTGTGTGTCTGTCTGTATGTGTGTCTGTGTGTGTGTGTGTGTGTGTGTGTGTGTGTGTGTGTGTGTGTGTGTGTCTGTGTCTGTGTGTCTGTATGTGTGTGTGTGTCTGTGTGTCTGTGTGTCTGTATGTGTGTGTGTGTGTGTGTGTGTGTGTGTGTGTGTGTGTGTGTGTGTGTGTGTGTGTGTGTGTGTGTGTCAGTGTCAGTGTGTGTGTGTGTGTTGTGGCTAATATGTGTGTATGAGTGTGTTTGGGGTCAGGGCAGGTGAAGGATGCTCTAGAGGAGGCCCACATCAGGACCGGTCCACAGACGCCTGTCTCCATCACAACATCACAAAACCACTAAACCCGAGAACACCACCAGATCTCCTCAAACACAGAGAAACAGCACCTGGAGCTAACAGCCCGGTTCTTTCTGAGCGTCACCTTTTTACATGTGCATTATGTGAATAAATAAGGTAAAGCTGATCATATATATATTCACGAGTCACGACACGTCGACTGATCGCCGGTCGCGCCGTTATTCGTCCCTCATCAGTGACAGATGAAGGTGTTTACCTGCCCACAGACTGGTTGGCCAGCTGTCGCATTCGGTTGAATTGCTTCTTCATCGTCCTGCAGTGTTCGCGTGAATCCCGATGGAAGAGACACCAGCTGACATTCCTCTCTTACAGAACAACCGTCTGGAAATAATCCACGGCTTGGACCATAATGAACGATCCGTCTTCGGTGTGAAACCATCACCTGTCGCGAATGAAAACGCCAGAAATCATCCTTTGCGCGTTCTGCTCGTCGCTCGAGACGCGGGATGCTCCGGTGAGCGCTGGTGACGCGGGGGCGGCGGGGAGGTGGGGCATTATGGGTAATGTAGTTCCGCGAGTCTGGCTGGCCTACAATTTGACAGTCTGACGGTCGCGAGAACGGCTTGTATTTCGTTTATGAGATCAAAATAACGTTTTGAAGCTTTTATAACATTCTAGTAAAACAAATAACAACATCGAAATGACATGCAGCTAATAAAGTGAAGTCATTGTTGTGGCTTAACATAATTAGCCCTGACAAAATGCATAATTTAAAGAATATGTTTGTAAAAATAAATAAATAAATACGAAATTGTTATAAAAATGAATAATGATAAGTTATAAATATAGAAAAATTATATTTATCTAAACAATGTTGCCATCGTGTGGATGTCTTGAAAAATACAGCGTTGACAGAGAACCAAAATACAATCATATTAAAAATAATAGTTTTCTTTTTAATTCTATTCAAATTAGCGAACTAATTACTAATTATTTTTTAAATATATACATACATTTGGAATAAGTAACATTAAATGTCGATATTCATATCATACACTGTAGAAGTGTGATTTAAATTATAATTTTTCGGATACTGTCAACGATTTATTGTTGGGTAAATATCATATTCATGCATGCAAATGGGGAAAAATGTAAGCCATCCTTTAATATATTTCTTTATGAGTTTGTGAAAATGTTTCAGAGGTTTAAGTAATTAAAAAAAACTAAATACAAAGTCTGAAAGTCTTTGCCTCTCTATCTCAGTATTATTTTATTATTGTTTTAAAGAGTTTTTATTTGATGTCTTTTTGTACTCGATTCTTGCTCCTTGTGTTTTTCTCCCTCAGTTGCAATTATTGTTGTAAGTATAATAGGTGAATTATTATGTTGATTATTTGTATTATTTATGATGGATGTGCCTTATGTTGTTTAACATTTGCAAATAATTAATAATAATAATAATATAACAATAATAACAGTGACTCTAAAAATCTTTTTGACTTCACGTTTATAAAAAACAATGTCTTATTGTGTAAAACAATTTATTTATTTAATAATTTGCAGTCGCTTTCCAACCGTCATTAGGGCGTGTCCTCTGCGCTGATTCGGTGACGTCACCCGCGCATGCGTGCTGCGGAGTGTCAGTGAGCGAGGCAAGATGGCGGCCCTCCGAGCGGGTCTCCTGACCCGAGCTCTTACTAAAGGAAAAACACCGGGAATCTCAAACATTATCCTCGGAACAAGAGCAGGTACTGTCTCACACATCTGTTCTTTCGTATTATGCGAATATACGCTATAAAAGCAGTGTTTTATAGCATCTAATGAATGATAACCTTCACGTCAAGGCTGCGGAGCTAACAGGCTAAGCGACTCCGTGATAGTGTTTAACGTGATTGTAAACAAATGCAATTTATTGTTAACTGCTTTGCGTTAGGATTCATTTCTGGGGTTTTTAACACATAATAAATTAAATGTTTTCTCTGCGTGTGTGTGTCTTCAAAATGTGCAATTTTGTTGGCCTTGATTGTGTATTATATACTATACGGTGCATGTTTTTTAGCTTATAGATTGAATTACCGAACATAATTAAACTAGCCGTCTATAATACAAGTTCATACATGATACTGATCATGTTTATACATGATACATGATGTCTAGGGTAGTCTGGAGAACTCATACAGTGTTGTGTGGTTTCTTCTCTTGTTATTGTGTGTCATGTGTAATCATAATAATGTGTGTGTTGTGTTACAGCATCTGGTCCATCTAAAGACATGTTGCCCGGTCCGTACCCCAGAACCCCTGAGGAGATGGCGGCAGCGGCCAAGAAATACAACATGACGCTGGAAGATTACAAACCTCATCCTGACGACGGCATGGGGTGAGTGAGTGTTTGAGTGAATGATGTATTTCGTTTCCAGGAAGATGAATGGCTGGCTGAGGATGTATTTAAATACACTTGCTCTGTTGTTACGCAGGTACGGTGATTACCCCATGCTTCCGGATCGATCGCAGCACGAGAGAGACCCCTGGTATCAGTGGGACCATCCTGATCTGAGGAGGAACTGGGGAGAGCCGGTGTGAACCGCAGTTTAACATTCATCCTATAAACCTTGGTTTTTATTTGATGCATCCACACAAGTGATATCAGTGCACACATGCATTTACTACATTTTGGACACTTGATGGCATGCACATTTTTCATGCCAAATACAGTTGTTAGCAAAAATAAATTATATAATTCAGCCTTAATATTTCTCACCGTGAAAATAGCCACAGAAGCTGGATTGGCGTTAAACATGGCGCTCTTCAATCCCATTGCATGCTTTTTGAAAGACTAGGCTATGGAATATAATGTTTAAAGCACTGTGCATTTTTGCCTACACGGTGACACAGCACTCCAGTCCATCAGTTAACATCTGGAGAAGACAAAAGCTGAAACAAATCCAGCATTCAGATGTTTTTAACTCTTCCTCAGTGAAAAAGAGCATCTCTCACATCAAAACCCACACACACTGTTTAGAGCTGTTTTCTGTGCAGATTTCTCTCCTGATTCAGACTTGTTTCTGTAACTAGAGAAAGTGAGCATGTATGATGTTTATTCAGATGCACTGGGACTTTGACATGTACATCAGGAACAGGGTTGACACGTCTCCGAGCCCCGTGGAGTGGAAGACGATGAGGAACCAGCTGCTGGGGTTCATGGGCTTCATGCTGCTGATGTTTGGTTTGGGCGAGATGTTCCCCTTCTACCAGCCGGTGGTGAGTGAAGGGACAGCTATATGTACACAATATTTCAGGGAAGTGTGTTATTTCTGCATCACTAGCACACTATGAAATCACAAGCTCTTTTAGCAGCTGAAGCTTATTTAGACAGTTGTGATTGTTTGCAGCATTATACATACTATTCTAGTTTTGATTAGTTTTTGTTTTGATAGTGTTTTCCACACATGAGTCTCATCATCATCCGTGTCTTTCTCTTTCCAGGCTCCTAAACAGTATCCGTACAACGAGCTGTATCTGGAGAGAGGTGGAGACTCTGAGAAAGAACCAGAACCTGTCAAACATTATGAGATGCTTTCAAAACTTGTGTATATTTCTGTCTCTCTAATAAAGTTAACTTAAATGTCATCTGCTGGGTTTGTCATTTCTTACCTTTCCTTCCAATGAGACCTTAAACTGTCATCAGCATTTCATTACATTAAACATAATTATTAATAATAATATACATATATCAAAAATTCTGTTGTTAGTGGGGTGTCCATTGTTCAGATACGCGATAGTTACATGCATTTATTTCAGATTATATATATATATGTGTGTGTGTTTATAGTTTTATCTTTTTACATCAGATGGGATGTCAGTAGTCAATATGTGAACTAAAAGTTATAAATAAAATGCATTTAATAAGAATAATAAGTAATATAATTTGTGTGTACCTGGCGTTTTCATTTCTGATTTAAGGATAAAATCTCCTAAATATTCTTGTATATGGACACTGTTTACTGACATTGAATTAAATAACATTTTTAATTGAAGCGATGTTGGTATTAGTAGAAATTAGTGCTGTAAAACGATTAATCGCTTCCAAAATAAAAGTTTTAGTTTATATTATATATGTGTGTGTACTGTGTATATTAATTATGTATATATAAATACAATCACATGCATGTGTATATTTAAAAAAGTATGTTTATATATAATATGAAATATAAGAATATGAATATATAAATGTCTAAACATGTAAATATTTTCAAAATATATACTGTATGTGTGTGTATTTATATATACACAGTACACACACATATATAATATAAACTAAAACTTTTATTTTGGAAGCGATTAATCGTTTTACAGCACTAGAGTATAAATCGCATCGAAGCAGTTTCGAAAATACTGTACCTCGCCGGCTGCCGTACTGGACTACAATTCTGCCCCGGACTACATTCCCCATGAGTGACGCGCGAGGAGCGCCGCTAAACTCTCCTCAACACACAAACGAGACGAATCATCACACACAACCGTAAGTACACACACAACACTTACTGTAATCTGACGTTTTTAGGGTTAACTCGAGGTTGTGATGTTATATTGTGTGTGTGATCGCGGGCTGATCCGTGTGTTTGTGAAGCAGGCTAATGCTAACGCTAACAGCAGACGATCAGGAATACACAACTGTGATTATAAACACACATTTCCGCTCTATATTTGCTCCACAAGATATCTATTACACATATAGTTTATGAGGATGATAAATGAATCCGATACTATTTATACAACTGTTGTCTGAGACGTAATTTATGCAGTGTTTGACACACATACATCAGATTAGCGCTGCTGTTTTCATGATTTCTGTTAAGATTATTGCGGGAATGTGTTATTATTGTGTCTAAGTGTACATGTAATATTAACATACAGGTTAATTAGGCTGATCTGACATTGTTAATGCAGATGAATGATATGCTCTATATTGGCTCCACCATACATTTATTACACTAATAATAAATTAATCTGATACTATATATATTAATTGGAGGCTGAGACATAATTGATGCTGTATTTGACACACATACATCAGATTAGTGCTGCTGTTTTCATGATTTCTGTTACAGGAATGTGTTAGTATTGATGGTAAGTGTACATGTAATATTAACACACAGGTTCTGATGTTGTTAATGCAGATGAATGATATGTCAGAGCTGACCGATTGTCTCATGTTCTTGTCTCTTCAGGGTTTCGGAGGAAGATGAGGGTGAAGGAGATACTTAGGACGGCGACACAGGCATGGAGTCCTGCGGCGAAGCACCCCGCGTACCTGGCCTTAGGTAAGCCAGCGTGTGTGTCAGCTCGTGTGCTGGTTTTATTTAAGACGCATCTTCTTCACCGTCTCTCTCATACCTGCAGGGACGGCAGCGCAGCAGCTGGACGCGTCCTTCAACACCAGCGCCGCTCTGGAGATCTTTGAGATTGATTTCGCTGATACGTCCATGGACATGAAGCTCCGAGGAACGCTGCCCACCTCCAGCAGGTCAGTGATTCGGGACACGTCCACTGGGTTTGGAATATCATACAGTACTGCTGCCATGTGATGACTAATACAGCACGTTCTGCATTTATTTGACGAAAATGCTATACAGTTGTGAAATATTATTAGATATTAAACTAGCTGTTTTCTGTGTGAGTATCTGTTAAGCTGTAATTTATTTCTGTGTATTTTCAGCATCATTACTGCAGTCTTCATGATCTTCAGAAATCATAATAATATGAAACATTTCTGATTATTACCAATGTTGAAAACCGTCGTGCTGCACAATATTTTTGTGGAAACCGTGATGCATTTAATTTTTTTAGGATTCATAGATGAATAGAAAGTTCAAACTGCATTTCGTTGAAGTATAAATCTCTTGTAATTTTGTCTTTCACAACAACAACACAATCTTACTGAATGCTAAAAGTGCTTTACATCAAATTAAACTGAAAATGCACATTAACCTTACATTCTAGCACTGTGACGTTTACATAGATACACATTCAGAACATGTATAGATCGAGTTGAGTCCGTGTCCTCATCTGAAGGTATTTGTGATCGTCCGAGTCATGACTGGGTGTGTTTGAAATGTTTATAACAATCTCTCCACGCTGAAAATATTCAAAAACCTCTTCTTAGTATTGACATGAAGTGATGGAGTTACAGCAGTTTGGTGAAGGTGAATTCATCTCTATATTAATAGCAGGGACAGATTAGCAGAAATACCGGTCGAACCGCAGCTTTAGGGCCAGGTGTGTCATCGCCCCGCGGGAATGAGTTCTTGGTGATCTGACGCACCCAAACATGTGTGTGTGAACATGTTTCTGACACTTCTGTGGCGTGTGGCACTCTCACTGGAATATTATCAATTTGT
>CM050430.1:28085526-28090526 GCA_027564155.1 Gymnocypris eckloni scoliostomus | reverse complement strand
CGTCGTAAGACCTTCGTTCATCTTCAGAACACAAATGAATGTATTTCTGATGAAATCTGAGATCTCTGACCCTCCATAGACAGCAAGGATCCAAACACGATCAAAGCTCATAAACGCACCAAGGACATCGTTAAAATAATCCACGTGTAGGGATGAAACGATTAACCACGAGCCGTTAAAAATACATTCAAATATGTGACGATTCAAATCATTTGAGATGTAAAATAAATCACGATTCAGTGTCTGAGGGGAACTTACTGTCTTTAGAAAAGTTTCTCCCATTTCTCATCGTTAAACTAGCAAAAGTGCATTCGGACTCGCGCCGTGTGCTTTAGACGATGCTCTTAGATTATTAAAATAGGGCCCTATGCCTTTAAATTAGAATATTTGTAATATTTTAGTACAAAATTCGAATTTAGTTTTTCAGCCAATTTGAGCGCTTGGTAAAATGACAGTTGGACCGCTGATGTCACATGGATTATTTTAACGATGTCCTTTCTCTAACTAGCCCAATTCCCCGTCCAATCACAGCGGAGAAATCCGTTTCAAATCTCATTCGGGTGATTTTAGCTAAACTCGTTGTTTAATTAGTACGTGTATATATAATGATCTAATCTGCGTCTTTTACTCTTTGTGCACTCTTTATACTCTTTTATTTATTCATTTTTTCAACACTTTGCATGATAACAGTTGTTTGTTTCTTATGTGAGCTATAGAAATTAATAACACCGCCTCAATGTAAAAAGCTTATAAGTAAAAATGTATAATTTCATTTTTCAACTTTTTTAAATATTTGACTGAATAAAAAAAAAAAGTTTTATGTTTGTTTTTTACAGATAATTATATCCATGCATAATTCTGAATTGAAATAAAGTGCATAGATTATATTTATTTGCATGAATTTGGTGGAATCTGGTTGTTTTAGTTTCATATTTATTATTATTATTATTTATGCATGTTGAATGTAAATATTTCTTGTAATGTCTATTTCTCATTTAAAACAAAAATTATCCTTATGAGGGTAACTTCTCAGCCTAAATTGATTAACTTGTGATCAATTAATTAATTAAGCGTTGATGGTGTTTGGATCCTTACCATCTATGGAGGGTCAGAAAGCGCTCATAATTAATCAGAAATATCTTAAATTGTGTTCTGAAGACGAACGAAGGTCTTGGAACGACACGAGGATGAGTAATTAATGACAGAAGTGTAATTTGTGTGTGATTTATCCGTGTGTTTCCTCCGCATCAGAGTAATCTCATCGCCTCCGGAGCTAACGACTCAGAGATCTACATCTGGGACCTGAACAGCTTCAGTAATCCCATGACGCCGGGCACAAAGGCACAGGTAGGAGCGGCTCTTCTGTTTGAAACGCTCTGTGTTGTTCGTTCATCGCATCATTAAGTGACTGCGTTTGTCTGTTTCTTCAGCTCTGTGAGGTAAGAGGAAGGGGGTTGTTCTTCTGAGGGTTTGGGTTGTGATTAACCTCTTCTCTGCCGTTCATCTCACTAAACAATGTGTTACTACTTAAAGACAGAGTTCACCTGCGTGTGTTTGGGCTTCGGGTCAGTAACTACATTCAATCTTCCCCTGGTGGCTTGTGGGAGAGTCACAGGTTCTCTGGTGGTTTTATCTGCATGCCACAAAAAACTACAGATTGTAATATTAGAATGGGTATGGATAGATATATGCAATCGTTAAATATTCAAATGTATACTTTAACCCTTTACGATTCCTGTCAAATTAGCCTAAAAATGGCATAATCAAAGTAAATTGCATGCTGTTCTTGGGCCATTTGGATGATATGCATGGTGTTGGTCTCCTTTGAAAGGTGACACTCTGAGGTTTGTTTCTCAACAGAATCACTGTAAGTCTTACTGATATTGAGTAATAGCACTTTGAACACACTAAAAAATAATTCCGCCTAGATTTGTTGTGTAAATAGAAGCCTGCAGATGACTATAGCTGGGAGATATGAACTGGAAAATACATTGGGATCACAGAATGAAGCCTTACCAAGCCAAATTTAGCACAATATATTAGAAAATTAGTGTTTTACACATGTTTATCTCATTTTATGTCTAGGTGTTCCCTAAAAAGTACACTTGGGAGACTAAACAGCTTTGTAACAACGACACATACAATGCTGTAATTCTTGAATGCTTTAATGTACAGTCATCATTTTGGGCTCTAATGAAAGGTTACACTTAGAGCTATTCAGTTTCTCCTCCAGATTCACTGTCAATAATTACTGACACATAGTAACTGAAGCATAAACACATTATAGTCACATTTATTTATAGAATCCAAAATGTGTACACTTTTAAAATTACATATATATTTATAATCTAAATACATTTTTTCCTATATTTCTATTTCTGTACATAGTACATTATTTAATTTGTGTGTTTTTTCTTATATTGGTGTTATATTGCATCGCTACTGTGTTATTCCTATGTATGTCTGTACTATCATGCATGTCTGCATTATCTCAACAAAAAGTGGTCTGATAAAGACACAGATTGTACATGCTGTGTTTATAGTATCTTAAAATGGTTTACATAGTTGAAATCACAAGAATCTCAGCATATATATATATATGAGGTCATTAATTATTAAAATATTTGTATTTTTAAATATTATAATGGGTGTCTAAATAGATATAGAGCTATATGAGGTAACTGAATATTAAACTTATTATAGATTTTAATATTATGGGTGTCTAAATTGATATATGAGGTCACTGAATATTACAATTATTATAGATTTTAATATTATGGGTGTCTAAATTTATATATGAGGTCACTGAATATTACAATTATTATAGATATTAATATTATAATGGGTGTCTAAATGGATATATAGATATACGAGGTCAGTGAATATTACAATTATTATAGATATTAATATTATAATCCGTGTCTAAGTTGGTATAAATAGATAGAAGAGGTCATTACATTTTAAAATGTTAAAATATGTTTTAATATTATAATGACTGGCTAAATATTATAATGACTGGCTCACTCACTATATATTAAAAAAAATATTTTAATATTATAATAGATGCTTTAATGGTATACATCTATATATGAGGTCATTAAAATGAAAATATTTTAATATAATGTATGGCTATATGTCTATATAAGAGTTCACTAAATATTACATTTAATATATTTTAATATTGTAATGATTGGCTAAATGGGTATATATCTGTTTATGAGTTATGCGTTTATGAATTTTTATTTGTTTATTAGGATTAACCCCTTGAGATGTACCATCTCGTTTTCGGGGGGGGGCTGTTGTTTTGAGTGTGTAGTGTGAAGTCTCAGTCCGTGTGTTTGTGCGTGCGCTAGCCGGCGGAGGACGTGAGCGTGGTGGCGTGGAACAGTCAGGTGCAGCACATACTAGCGTCCGCTAACACCAGCGGGAAAGCCGTGGTCTGGGATCTGAGGAAGAACGAGCCCATCATCAAAATCAGCGACCACAGCAACCGGGTAAGAGCATGCACACACTAGAGGACCGATCGGGTTCGGGTTTATAGCTAAACCAAAACTATATGCAGAGGCTACGCTGCTTTCATAGACACACGCACACACATTATTACACACAGATATCAGAGACGCACAAACAGCACGGAAACTTTTATTAGTAAATTAGCTTCGACAGGCGACTGACTCGCAGCGTTATAGTTCTCTAAAATGAGGGTAACATCGCTGTTTCTGAAGTGACTACGCCACATTGTTTTTAGAGAGACACAGACGCAGGTTCACACGCAACTTTCATCCCTCTCTCTCTCTCTCTCTCTCTCTCTCTCTCTCTCTCTCTCTCTCTCTCTCGCTCTCTCTCTCTCTCTCTCCTCTCGCTCTCTCTCTCTCTCTCTCTCTCTCTCTCTCACTCTCTCTCGCTCTCTTGCGCTCTCTCTCCCTCTCGCTCTCTTGCACTCTCTTTCTCTCTCTCTCGCGCTCAATCTATCTCTCTCGCTCTCTCTCTCTCTTGCACTCTCTCGCCTCTCTCTCTCTCTCTCTCGATCTATCTCTCTCTCTCTGCTCTCTCTCGCTCAATCTATCTCTCTCGCTCTCTCTCTTGCACTCGCGCTCTCTCTCGCTCTCGCTCTCTCTCTCTCTTGCACTCTCGCTCTCGCCGCTCTCTCTCTCTCTCTCTCTCGATCTATCTCTCTCTCTTGCTCTCTCTCTTGCTCTCTCCTCTCTCTCTCTCTCTCTCTCTATCTCTCTCGCTCTCGCTCTCTCTCTCTCTCTCTCTCTCTCTCTCTTGCTCTCTCTCGCTCTCTCTCTCTCTCTCTCTCTCTCTCGATCTCGCTCTCTCTCTCTCGCTCTTGCTCTCTCTCTTGCTCTCGCTCTCTCTCTCTCTCTCTCTCTCGATCTATCTCTCTCTCTTGCTCTCTCTCTTGCTCTCTCGCTCTCTCTCTCTCTCTCTCTCTCTCTCTCTGTCTCTCGCCTCTCTCGCTCTCTCTCTCTCTCTCTCTCTCTCTCTCTCTGTCTCTCGCCTCTCGCCTCTCTCTCCTCTCTCTCTCTCTCTCTCTCTTGCTCTCTCTTGCTCTCTCCTCTCTCTCTCTCTCTCTCTCTCTCTCTCGATCTCTATCTCTCTCTCTCTCTCTCTTGCACTCTCGCCTCTCTCTCTCGCTCTTGCTCTCTCGCGCTCTTGCTCTCTCTCTCTCTCTCTCTAATTCAAATAAATAAATTAATTAAAATAATACAATCTTACCACACTACATCTCTGTGTCTGATTCAAAGTAGGCCGAATGCTAACGAGCCTTAACTGATGAAAATGACCATAATTTGCACGTTGGAAGAATTATCATCTTGTCCTATACAACCATTCATAAACTCTGCAGATTTTATGTGACCGCTGCACCTGATGTTACATTTATGCATTCAGCATCTTACAGTACATTCAGGCTATCAGTATGTTCATAAACTTTCATAACTGGTGTTTTTATTTTGCCTTGTGAAATGTGACATTTCTTTATGTATTTGTTTACT
>CM050430.1:28057521-28077521 GCA_027564155.1 Gymnocypris eckloni scoliostomus | reverse complement strand
GCCCACATACAGTAGATATTAACAAAGTATATTTACTAAGTAATACTGTAGATATTTCCATGCACATTGATAGGTGTGGAAAACATGCTAATATTAGGATATATATGTCAAAAACATGATACTAAAGTAACCCAAAATATGACCATGTGATATAGTATTATAGCCTAGTTACAGGTCTAAACGTGTCTGTCTGTTTTGTTCTGCATATATTTACAGTAGATGAATATTAGTACACTACTGAGATGTTTCAAACCTGCATTCTTTCAGTGACCAGCCTGGTTAATTAATGCATTAGTAATTAGTGTAATACGAGTCATCTGTTCTGTGTTGCTGTTAGGAAACATGTCATTTATATTTGACTGGATCTACCGAGGCTTCAGTGAAGTGCTGCAGTTTTTAGGTGAGGTCACATATATTTGACTGATTTATGACATTTAATCACTCCGATATTATTCTGACGTAATAAGATGTTTTAATATTCCTTACAGAAGTCTCTTCTGTTCACCAAGGCTGCATTCATTTGATTTAATTAATTAAATAATTGATTTCTGTGATCAAATCTGTATTTTCAGCATCATTACTCCAGTCTTCAGTGTCACATGATCTTCAGAAATCATAATAATATGAAACATTTCTGATTATGATCAATGTTGAAAACAGTCGTGCTGCACAATAATTTTGTGGAAACTGATACATTTTATTTTTCATGATTCACACAAAGTTCAAAAGAACAGAATTGATTAGAAATATAATCGTTTGTAACATTATAAATGTCTTTACTGACACTTTTGATCAATTTAAAGTATTAATGTCTTTAAAAAACGTACTTTCTTCTATTAAATAAATTATTTATATATATATATATTAGTGCTGTCGATTGATTTATTGCGATTAACGCATCCAAAAGTGTTTACAAAATATAATGTGCATTAATTATGTATATATAAATACAAACATGCATGATATTTAAGAAAAATTGTTTATATATTAAAACAAATATCGTAAATATTTGATCAAAATATATACTGTATGTGTGTGTTATATTAACAATACATATCTCAGTACATGTGCATATATTATTTAAACCAAAATATTTTTTGATGTGATTAATCTTTGACAGCACTATAAAGTTGTGTTGTTTGTTGCAGGTTTCACAAAGTCTGGAAAGTGGTTTTTCTCGGGCTGGATAACGCTGGGAAGACTCACTCCACATGCTCAAAAGTGTGTGTTTGATCACAAACTCTCCGTTACAAGTAAGTGTTTACTACACCATAGAGCTGACCGATCATTCTATCAGACTGTGTTCTCTCACAAACTCTCCGCTAAATGACTTTCACCACGTTTGATGTGTGAGAACTGGCCTTTCACCAGTCTGTGTGTTTGATCCCACTCTCTCTACTAGCCTCGTCTAGTGTGAAAACATACCCCTATGAAACGAGACGCCACCGTTACTGTTACGATCATACATCGCTGCCACGTCACCAGAGGAGACACGTAGCGTCTGTAAGTGTGTGTGTGTCGAGGGTTTTAGTGATGTTTTCTCTAATCAGAGAAATGCGGGACTGTTGTGCAAATCAGCAATGTAGCGTTAGCGTGGAAAAATAGCATTTCAATTAAGAGCATGGTTGCAAATATATATGTACAGGACTGTGTAGAGCACAAAACAAGACTGTCGTAATTTCTAAATCAATTATTTAAGCTGAAAATACTCTCTGGATGATCTGGATCAGTGTGTTCTGGGTAGCCCTTGGTTTCAAGTAAGCTCGTGAAAATGCTTGGTTTTAAGGGTATCTACCCGTTCCCTTACCCCTACCCCTCGATCAAAACCAGAATTAAGGTGCGTTCACACCAGACGCGAATCACGCAAATGATTTACATGTTAAGTCAATGCAAGACAAGCGAATTAGACAATTGGCGCTTGACGGCGAGTTGTCTGAACTTTGGCGGATATTCTGTGCGTAAACCAATCAGGAGCTTGCTCTAGCAGTGACGTGATTACAGAAAATCCCAAACAACAATGGAGGACAAATTAATGGTGGTTGTATGTGTAGCTACGATACTACTTCATACTTTTACAAAAACAGGAATACATTTAGCAACGAGACTGGAGCTGCCTGCAGAAGCCCCTCCCATGACGCGGATTCACGTCTGTTGTGTAGCGAATTTCACGCGCGAATTAAGCGAGTAAACTCAAAATGTTCAAGCGTCCAACTTCGCGCGAATAGCGTGATTTATTTGTGTCTGGTGTGGACGCACCTTCAGCCCTTACTCTCACGTGAACGCACTAAACTAAGGGGAAGGGGTAAGAGAGAATTGGGATTCACCCTAAAGGTCCCATATTGTCAAAACTGAAATCTCCTGGCTTTTGTTCACGCTGTGGTGGTCAGTAACATACAACTAGTGTACTTAATACATTTTTCAAGTATCTGTACTTTACTGAGTAGTTTTATTTTGAGTAACTTACTCCACTACATTCCAAAGCATAAGAACTTTTACTTCACATTTCATAAATATCATTACCTGCACACATGATTATAGCGGTGTCTGACTCATGAACAAACTGATTATTTTCAATGAATCTGTTCAATCGGTTAAATCGCAAACGATTCATTCACAAAACTGATCCGATTGCAGCTTTTATCGAAAACTCACTGATTCAAATGATCCGTTAGGCGAGTCATCAGTGAACTGAACTCACAAGTAAAGAACCGGAGATCTCGTGAGTTGATGCTGAGTCGTTACTAATGAAATTTAGGATTAATTATGTAACTGAAAATAATATTTAGGTCAAAACCAGTTGTTTGTGAACTAAATCTGTAAAGGGTGATCTATTGCCCACTGAAATGCTTGAATGGACAGATCAACATGTGTTCTAACGTTATGTTTGTGGTCAAAAACAGTAACACAGAAATAACTCATGCGTCATAGCTGCTGTAATGCAGTTTTATTAAAATGCTATATTTAGACCTATGTGATGTCTGTTTATATTGTTTATCAACAGTATACATTTTATATTGTTCAGATCAACTAGCCGAGTATACAGATATGAATGTTTATTCATAACCATACTGAAAATAAGTAAATATTGTTAGCTGATGCTAACTGTCTAGCTAATAAGCTTGCTGTGCTAAGTTGAGAAATGTTTAGAGTCCAAATATCTTTATTCAGCCATTTAGAAGATTCCATCTGAGGAAAAAGGATGTGATGTTCAGAACATAGTAACTACAGTAATTATGAGTGTCCTCCGGGCCAGTTTTACACCAGACAAGGTTTGAGAAAAAAAATCCTTATGAAAATATCATTATATTTTCCTTAAAATTCAATTTCAGGCCTAATGTCATATATAACTACCAAAACAACAAGTTCTAAACACTTTTTCTTCCTGGTGAAGATATGAAATCTGTTTTCTCAGGTACATGGCAGTGTTTTCACAGTGAACATTACTACATCACTCTCATCAACGTACCATATGTAAAAATATATATCTTGACTCTATATAGTGGTTATTTTCCCAGGTATTTTCAGTAGGATTATAAAGCTAATATAAATGAAATAAAGTAGTCTATATAAATTGCAAATAAATCTGTCTATCATACTTAAGTACATAAAAATTAAGTACTTGTACTTTCACTGAGTAAAATTGAAAAGCAGTACTTTTACTTTTACTGGAGTAATATTTTATTAGATCTGTACTTTTACTCAAGTACTTGATCTGTGTACTTTGACCACCACTGGTTCAATGAGGTCGACTATGTAGCGACTATGTTTCAAAACAGTCAGTCCTCAAAGTGCTCATTGTGACTTCTGTAAAATGTGACGTCATCCTGAAGCCACAATTACTCACGACAGTTAATACACTTACACATTTATAAATGTTGATTTACACACATGCATAACACAGTCCTGAGATGCAAAGAAATCTTCAGACGCTCTTATACAACACAAGACTATACTTTACTGAATCTCTTCTGATAAGAAGCGATCATGTTTGACGATGGTTTCTGCTCGTTTTATCTCGTTTAACCACAGCTGTCGTGGGTTTTTTGTCTGGTGGTGGCAGCAGGTATGTGATCAGGTTTCTAATTTGACATCACAAGATGATATTTTAAGCTCGTGTAGCCGATTCTGCGCTGGTTCTCCGTTTGTTTTGCTTCCAGCTTAGCGTGGTGACGTCGTCCCTAACTAGATACCTGTGATTGGCCTAGCTGTGTCACTCAACAGGCCAATCAGAAGAGAGGCTCATGAATATTAATTAGAACAGCAGAGGGAGCTCCTGAAAGAGTTGTACAAATATATTGATGTTTTTGGTACTTATACCGCAGATATATATTCTTGAGGACATCAAACTATCTACAAAAGGTGTACAATATGTGACCTTTACTTAATTTGTTTTCCCAAATATGATCAATTTGTAATCCTCTACTGACCTCGTGTCATTCCAGACCGGTACACACTGTTCACTGTCTGGAAAACAAAGAAGAAATGATTTGAGTATATAAGTTTTTGTCCTTGTCATCCGCAGCACGGAGAGTGTGGAAGAACTACCTTCCTGCGGTCAACGGCGTGGTGTTCCTCGTGGACTGTGCGGATCGCGAGCGTCTGGCGGAGTCAAAGGTGGAGCTGGATGTAAGTGTGCCGCTTCAGTCGATCGCAGTTCCTCTCTCTCTCTCTGAGTCCGTCTCTGTGTTTCAGGCTCTGCTGTCAGACGAGACCATCTCCAGCGTGCCCGTGCTGGTTTTGGGGAATAAGATCGACCGTCCGGAGGCCGTGAGCGAGATGAGTCTGCGAGAGGTGTTCGCTCTGGACCGACAGACCACTGGGAAGGTCAGCGCCAGACAATCACACACACACTGCCGGTCAAACACTTCTGAACAGTGAGAGTATTACTGCTTCTAGAGAAGTCTCTTCTGCTCACCAAGCCTGCATTTATTTCATCCAAAGTACAGTAAAGACAGTAACATTTTGAAATATTAAAATAACTGTTTTCTGTTTGAATTTATGCCATAGTCTGTCTGAATACTCAATTCTGATTGGCTGGCAGGTGTTGATTAAATTCGTTTAACTGCACAGGTAGTTCTATATTAATGTGCTGCTTTAATTGATGCACACACACACACGCACACACACACACACACACACACACACACACACACACACACACAGACACACACACACACACAGACACACACACACTCACACACTCACACACACACAGACACACACACACACACACACACACACACACACACACACACACACACACACACACACAGACACTCACACAGACACACACTTACACACACACACACAGACACTCACACTCACACTCTCACACACACACACTCACACACACACTCACAGACACACACAAACACAGACACTCTCACACAGACACACACACACACACACACACACACACACACACACACACAGACACAGACACACACTCACACACACACACACACACACTCACTTGCACTTGCACACACACTCACTCACACACACACACACTCACACACGGAGAGAGAGAGGTCGAAGTTCTCAGATTGTGCTTCACACACACACACAAACTTGTCAACGCTTCCCCGTGATTTTTATTACTAAAATAAAAGATAGATACTAGATCGCTGCATTATATTCCCCAGTAACGAGGTGATAAAAGTGCTGTTTTGAAGTAATTGTTTGTAGAGAGAGATGCGCACGCAGCAAGCAGGTACACACAACTGTCTCTCTCTCCCTATTAATAAATAAAATAATAATAAAATAAATTATATTTTTAAGTATATTAAAATAGAAAACAGTTATTTTAAATAGTACAAATATTAAACATTTGGCTGTACTTTGGATGAATTAAATGCAGGCATGCTGAGCAGAAGAGACTTCTTTAGAAGCATTAATAATAACGTTTGACCGGGGTGTGTATGATTCGTCAGTGAGCATCATAACATGTTTGTGTGTAGCTGAACAGTGTTGTGTTGTGTTGTGTTTGCAGGGCAGCGTGTCGCTGAAGGAGCTAAACGTGCGTCCGCTGGAGGTCTTTATGTGCAGCGTCTTGAAGAAGCAGGGTTACGGCGAGGGTTTCCGCTGGCTCTCGCAGTACATCGACTGATTTCATCCCTTCATTTATTATCAGCAATACGTATGGAAACATGTTTATGACACGATTTAAAAAAAAAAAGCTCATTGTGACTTTTTATCTCAATTCAGGCTTGTTTTTGTTTATTAAAGAAAAAGTCAGAATTGTGAGATATAACGTTTCTAAAGTAGCAATTTTGACATTTTGCTCTGAATTCTGAGGAAAGTATGCATTGTGAGATCTCGTAATTAAACTGCCATAAACGAGGTTAACTGCAACTTTTCATTTCACAATTCTGACATTTGTTCTTGTGATTTCTGGTTTATATCTCAGAATTATGACCTTTTTTTTTCTGCCTCACAAAGAATAAAAATCAAAATTGCAAGAAAAAGTCATAATTATGAATTTTTTTTTTATTTATTTTTTTTATAATAAGGTTACATCTTGCAATCCCCCACACACACAAAATTATTTTTTATTTGTATTTTAGTCCGTAATTTTGCTTTGAGCTTTTTTAATGCCTTTACAATTTTAATAATAATTCAAATTAATAATATTAATAATTACAATTTTATCATGCTGTTTGATATTTCCACTGACTCCGAGGCTGTATATTAATTATGAATAATATTTTTGATGCATGAATGATCAGATTTTTTATTATTTATTTTTTTAGAATAATAAGGTTACATCTTGCAAACCCCCCCACACACACACTGAAATAAACGACTTTTGCAAACTTGATCTCACACTTCTGACTTAGTTCTCACAATATGGACCTCTTTTCTCATAATTCTGAGAAAAAGCCAGAACTGCGAGACAAAAAATGTCTGAATTATAAAACATAAACCACAGAATTGCAAGGAAAAAGTCAGAATTCTGAGATAAAAAGTCAGTTCCTCATCCTGCGGCAGAAACAAGCTGCTATAATCATGTAGTGGATCTTTTATCGATGTGTCTTTAACACAGAAGCGCGTGCTCTTACTGGAAATCCAGTCTCTGGTTTCTACATCATAATGATCAAAGCACGAGTGATTGTTCAGTTCCTGACTAATATTAGGACCTCGTTTGATCGGGGAGTCGTTGTAGTATTATTCAGCGTTATATATTATAGGGTTTCCTATAGGCCCAACTTCATTTATTATCAGCAATACGTATGGAAACCTGTTTATGACACGGATTTTAACGAAATGAAAAAGGACAATGTGAGTTATCATCTCAATTCAGGCTTGTGTTTGTTTATTAAAGAAAAAGTCAGAAGTGTGAGATATAAAGTCATAGTTCTGAGTTTATAAAATCACAATTTTGACTTTTCTCTCAATTCTGTGTAAAATTGTGAAGATCTCGCAATTCTGTTTTTTTGTTTCTGCCATAAACGAGGGTAATTGCAAGTTTTAATTTCACAATCTGACATTTGTTCTTGCGATATCTGGTTTATATCTCAGAATTTTGACTTTTTTTCCCCCTCAGAATAATAATTACATTTACAATTCTGCCCCCACACCACCACCACCACACACACACACACACACACACACACACACACACACACACAATGAAATAAACGACTATTTATCTCACACTTCTGACTTTGTTCTCACAATATGGACCTCTTTTCTCATAATTCTGAGAAAAAGACAGAACTAGAGAAAAATGTCTGAATTCTGAGATAAAAAGTCACAGTTCCTTTGTTTATTTTCTTATCCTGCGGCAGAAACGAGCTGATTTGATCATTTATGGGATGTTTTATCGATAGGGTTTGTGTTCTGCATGTTAAAGGTGGGGGGTGTCGTATTGCTAATAACACACTGCAGCTTTAAACACAGAAGCACAGCCTCTGGTTTCTACATCATAATGATCAAAGCACGAGTGATTGTTCAGTTCCTGACTAATATTAGGACCTCGTTTGATCGGGGAGTTCTACTTGAGTGTTGTAGTATTAGAGCGGAGTAATATATATTCTACTGTAGATAATGTTCATACAGTGCTGTCGTGTGTTTGTTGAAGCTTTGGCTCGTCTGATACGAGAGCACCTAAACGTGTAAATATTGTATAATGAATGTTTTATTGTTCATAGCCTTGACTTGAGTGTACAGACTGTAAACATCTATAAACTATTTTGAAGAATGTTTCTACTGTTGTTGTTTTAATATCTTGATGTTCAGAAAGCATCCGAATGAAAATAATAACCAGGTCTGTTAAACTCAAGAGTTTTATGATTAGGGGTTTAAGCATAAAAATCATGAAATTAATTAAAATACATACAAATAATAGGCATACTTTATCATGCATGCAACAAATATTTCTAATATTATTTTAATTTCTTCTTTCAAATATTCAATATAAAAAATTAAACCAATCACAAAACAGTAAAGTAAATCATATTCTACCACATGAGACAGATTTCAGTATAATTTTATGCAATATTGGAGCTTGACAGACGTGTGAACTGTCTTCAGAATGTCTCTATGAAATATTCATATGGGTTTGGAACCACAGAATGTTTGGTTACTTTATTTTAAATGTCATTTTACAGTGTAATTATACGTTTATGTACCGAGTAATATTAATTAACCAAATGTACTACTTACTATATGGTTAGGAGTTTGGATGTACATGTAATTACCGTATGCATAATTTATTGCTATCATAATAAGTACGTAACAAAGACACCTTAAAATAAACAGTGTTACTGAGGTTTTAAGTAATACACAGTACTTTTACCTCCCTACACAGTGTCCATTGCTCCCTACACAGTGTCCATTGCTCCTACACAGTGTCCATTGCTCCCTACACAGGGTCCATTGCTCCCTACACAGGGTCCATTGCTCCCTACACAGTGTCCATTGCTCCCTACACAGGGTCCATTGCTCCTACACAGGGTCCATTGCTCCCACACAGGGTCCATTGCTCCCTCACACAGGGTCCATTGCTCCTACACAGTGTCCATTGCTCACACAGGGTCCATTGCTCTACACAGGGTCCATTGCTCCCTACACAGTGTCCATTGCTCCCGATTCACAGTGTCCATTTAAGTTCTACACACAGTCCATTGCTCCCTACACAGTGTCCATTGCTCCCACACAGTGTCCATTGCTCACACGTCAATGAACGTTTAAGATGTTGAGAACATCAAAGTCATCATAATTAAGTTCATTACACGAACACACAGCTGAGTATGCATCAGAGAGAGCGCTTCAGTTATTATCATAATTAAGTTCATTAAGTTTCACAGATTTCAGGAGCCGAGTGTGAAATCAACATCATCATAACTGCTATTTTACACCGCTGCCAACTATCATGCAATATGAAAATCAAAGCCGAGAACATTTACATAACCAATAACTCATAACATAGCAAAAGTGACGTTTGGCGTCCCACAGGCTTCAGTTAAAACACAAGCTGATGTGAATCACAGACACGAAACCGGAGTCAGTTCTGATTCAGAGACGAGTGTGAAATCAAAGTCATCATAATTAAGTTCATTAAGTACGAAACCGGAGTCAGTTCTGATTCAGAGACGAGTGTGAAATCAAAGTCATCATAATTAAGTTCATTAAGTACGAAACCGGAGTCAGTTCTGATTCAGAGACGAGTGTGAAATCAAAGTCATCATAATTAAGTTCATTAAGTATGAACCGAGTCAGTTCTGATTCAGAGACGAGTGTGAAATCAAAGTCATCATAATTAAGTTCATTAAGTATGAAACCGGAGTCAGTTCTGATTCAGAGACGAGTGTGAAATCAAAGTCATCATAATTAAGTTCATTAAGTACGAAACCGGAGTCAGTTCCGATTCAGAGATGAGTGTGAAATCAAAGTCATCATAATTAAGTTCATTAAGTACGAAACCGGAGTCAGTTCCGATTCAGAGATGAGTGTGAAATCAAAGTCATCATAATTAAGTTAATTAATTACGAAGCCGGAGTCAGTTCTGATTCAGAGACGAGTGTGAAACCAAAGTCATCATAATTAAGTTCATTAAGTACGAAACCGGAGTCAGTTCTGATTCAGAGACGAGTGTGAAATCAAAGTCATCATAATTAAGTTCATTAAGTATGAAACCGGAGTCAGTTCTGATTCAGAGACGAGTGTGAAATCAAAGTCATCATAATTAAGTTCATTAAGTACGAAACCGAGTCAGTTCTGATTCAGACAGTGTGAAATCAAAGTCATCATAATTAAGTTCATTAAGTATGAAACCGGAGTCAGTTCTGATTCAGAGACGAGTGTGAAATCAAAGTCATCATAATTAAGTTAATCAGTACTAAAGCGCTCGGATGTTTCTGGAGGGCTTGGATCGCTCCGGGTCTGTTTGCTACATTGATTGTTTTGCTAATATTTTTATATTTACAGAGCTAAAATAGTCTCAAAATTAATGCATTTACAAAAAAATGCATTAATCAATCTTATTTTGTGGATGTAAATTGTATTGTGCGTGTGCAAATCATATTTTGTGAACATGTAAGAAAACACACAAACATACTTGAGTTTATAAATTAGGTTTTGAATTTAAAAATATTATGTGAATGCAAATAAATTCTGTTTGCCAATATATACTTATAATAAAAGTTGCTTATAAATATATGCAAATATATAATATAATAAATACATTCTCTAAATACATTCATAAACTCAATATAATTATTAAAATTTATACATTCAAATAAATTAGAAGTATATGCAAATGTATATTTATAATAAATACATCACATATAAATTATAACTATATACTTATAATAATAAACTTAAATGTAAGCAAATTCGCAAAGAATTCAATCCGTTGATGTAGAAACTTTCAGAAAGGTGCAAACATATTTTTGTATTTAAGTCAATTTTAATATTTCTGTGCATATTTTGTGAATATAAATTAGTGAGTTTATCAGGTTTATGTTTGCAAATATATACAGTATCTTTGCACATTTCTGAAAATTCATATTCATATTTTTTGTGGATGTATATTTGCAGATTATATTTAATTTTTGCAAATATTTATGTTTGCAAATGTATACTTACAATATGATAAATATTACTTATAAGTTGTAATAAACTCAAACTAATTCACATTCACAAATAGTTGATATATTTACAAACAACAATTAATAAATTCATAACCTTATTAATAATAATTGAGACTATTTTAGCTGCTCCAGAGAGCAAATGTCATAAATGTGCATATCTCAGTAACTCTCTGATCATGTCTGAGCCTTAATGTAGGGAATATACATTATGTTTATCATTTTTAGTGCATAAGAGCGTAAAAAACATGATTTTTAGAGAGACAGAAGCTGAAACTGATGATTGGAGTCACGTTCACACGGATGAAGGTCTGTAACGCGAGTGTAAACCTGATCTAAAGAGGCTTTCTGTTGCATAAATCACCTCAAATAAACGTAATACTCTGGTAATGATGATGCATCAAACTCCAGGCTTTCGTGTTTACCGCGACGCAGAGTTTGAGTCTTTCTTGCATCTGAATATTATTATCGTATTTGTGTTCTGGAGAGCCTCGAATGTTGGATGAGATTTTCTCTTAATAGCCTAATAGATGATATTTTCTAATTAGTTTCTCAGCAAACACTATCGTATGCCTCAAGAACACTTCAGCAAAATAAGAGTTAGGAGTAAACGAGCACATGTGACCCTGGAGCACAAAACCAGTCATAAATGTCAATTTTTGGAAATTCAGATTTATGCATAATTTGTAAGCTGATTAAATCATATTTCCATTGATGTATGGGTTTGGACAATATTTGAAAATCTGGAGGGTGCAAAAAAATCTAAATATTGAGAAAATCATCTTTAAATGTGTTCAAATGAAGTTCTTAGCAATGCATATTAATAATCAAAAATTAAGTTTTGATATATTTACGGTAGATAATATCTTCATGGAACATGATATTAATATCCTAATAATTTTTAGCATAAAATAAAAATTTAATTTTGACCCATACAATGTATTGTTGTCTATTGCTCCAAATACACCTGTGTTGATTATGACTGTGTCTGTGCTCTAGGGACACTTATATATATTGGGGCCCGTACCTGAAATGTGCTTAGGGCCCCAAACCACTGCATCCGATGACAGAAATGAAGAACACTGAAACACAATCTCAAACGCTGGTGGATCGTTTCAGGAAGCAGAAGTGAATCGGGTGGCGGCAGACGCTGAAGCTGTTTTACCAGATGTATCCGCCGCCGTCGCTCTCTCCCAGCTCGGACTCCTCTTCCTCCTCTTCTTCTTCCTCTGCGTTCTCATCCGTGTCTTTCTCCTCCTCGTCCTCCCAGCCGACGCCGCTGCTGAAGTCTCCGGAGCTGAGCAGCTCGTCTACGGCACACAGACACTGAGTTATAATCACTGCACCGTAATGTGACCCTGGAGCACAAAACCAGTCATAACGGTCCATTTTTAGAAATTGAGATTCATGCATCATCTGAAAGCTGAATAAATTATGTATGTTATGATAGGACAATATTTGAACATTTGGAATCTGAGGATGCAAAAAAATCTAAATATTGAGAAAATCATCTTTAAAGTTGTTCAAATTAAGTTCTTAATGCATATTAATAATCAAAAATTGAGTTTTTATATATTTACGGTAAGAAATTTACTAAATATATTCATGGAACATGATTTTAATATCCTAATGATTTTTGCATTAAAATAATTTTTAATTTTGACCCATAAAATGTATTTTTGTCTATTGCTACATATACCTGTGCTGCTTATGACTGCGTCTGTGCTCCAGGGACAGATTTTTGTAGCAATAGCCAACAATACATTGTATGAATCAAAATTATCAATTTTTGATGGCGGTCACTCACCGCAGTTGGGGTTTCCATGGATACGGGACCCCGGGGCCTCGGCTCCGTTAGGGTCAACGCACCAACACTCGTCACGGCTGCGGTCGCACTGCAGCTTCCGGTAATAACCATCCTCATCGCAACTGGGGATGTACATGTCTGCACACACACACACAGGAACACACACCCACACACGGGAACACACACCCACACACACGGGAACACACACACACACACACACACACGGAACACACACACACACACACACACACACACACGGACACACACAGGAACACACACACACACGGAACACACACACACACACACACACACACGGGAACACACAGACACAGGGGAACACACACACACACACACACACACACACACAGACACAGGGAACACACACACACACACACACACACACACACACACACACACACACACACACAGACACACACACACACACACACACACAGACCCACACACACAGACCCACACACACACACACACACACACACACACCCCACACACACACACCACACACACACAGACCCACACACACACACACACACACACAGACCACACACACACACACACACACAGACCCACACAGACCCACACACACACACACACACTTAGTAATCTCAGGTGAAATTCGTCATTTTTATTTTATTTACATGTTTTTACTCATTACTATTTATGTGTTAGTATTTATTTACTTGTATTAATTTATTTAATAAAATACTCAATTAAATATTCAACTAAAATAATCTTTAATTATTATTTATTTATTTTTCATTATACTTTATTTTTAGCTAATTAAATTTAGCGAAATGAATAAAGTGACTTTACAGTGATACAGTTTCTTTGTAATTTTATATTTGTTATTAATTTATATAATTATTTAACTGAAGTAGTTTATATTTAATTATTACATTTTAGTTAGTTTAATAAGGGAAATGAATACAGTAATCAAGACTGGCATTATTTTTATAATAATACAAGAACATTAATATGGTTAAAAAATGTTTAGCACATCAAAACTATTAACTATTAATTTTTACTTAATTGTATTTATTTACATTTAATGATTTGTATTTAAAGAAAAGACTGGCATTATTTATATAATACAAGAACAGTAATATGGTTATGAAATGCTTACCAATTTAAAACTATTAATTTAACCGTCTTACTTTCTTAATTCATGTTTCTGGTCTTTTTTATTTATTAATGTATTTCCCTTCTTACTCTTTGGTAGATAAACGAGGAAAATAAACACAGCGGCCAAGACTGGCATTATTTCATCAAAATGATTTCCAAATACAAAAACATTAATATGGTGACAACATTTTAAGATATAACTTAAAACACGTTTTACTCTCTTAATTCATGTTCCTAGTCTTTTTAAAGTGTGTGTATTTATTTTTGTATGCATGCGTGCATGTATTTATTAATTTAGCTACTTAACTAATATTACCCATATTTATGTCATCAATCAACTATATTCATAACAATCCACAAATTCCCTGTAACTCATAAAAATACACATTGCATCCATTTTCCATTCAATAAACACTTTTTCTAATTTAATAAAAGTCTGATTATATGGGTTTGATGTATTCAAAAAGTCTTCTATCCATTGCACGTTATATCCTTCCTTTCTGAACCACAAGTGGCTTCATTTTTAATCCTTTTCTTGTATTTTTGCTTGTTAGTCTGTTTGTGTGCATTTACCCGGGTTCCTCTTAGACGGCTCTTGCATCTGAATCCTCTCGATTTCAGCCAAACATGGAGGTTCTGCAAAAAATATGTGAAAGAAATTATACAAAAATCAGTGACACCATCTCTCAAATCACACATGGGGGAAGATAACATGAAATATGAAATAATATATTAACATTAAAATGCAATTTATGGTTCAGAGAAAATATTTGTAATTTATTTTTTTAATATGTAATGATTTTTCCCCAGTGGTCCACCTGTAATGTTATTTGTTTTGCACTGAGACATAATTTAGCGGATGATTTCCCCAGAAAAGCCCATAACACACTCACTCTCTCTCCAGAAGCACAGGCACCATTCAGCCGTGGACACCTTCCCGTCGCGGTACGAGTCGCACGAGGTAAAGAAGGGCCTGACGCACACCTCATACTTCTCCAGGTTTATAGCGGCCAGCTCGGACTGATCCAGGAACAGGTCATTACTGGTGTCCAGCTTGGAGAACATCCAGCCGATGGAGTCCTTACAGCCGGCCACGAGCCCCCGGTCAAACCCTGCAGCGATAATACAACAACAGTGTGCATTATGAAAGATCAAGAGACATCATACATGAGGATATACTTAACTGAGCAGAAGAAAGAGCGCACACTGATTAAAAAAATAAACATTTTTTTTTTTTTTGAAGGAAATCAATATTTTTATTCACCAAAAATGCATTAATTTGATCAAAAGTGACAGTTAAGACATGTATAATGTTACAAGAGATTTATATTTATATTAATAGCTTTCTATTCATCTGTGAATCCTGAAAATAAATTAAACTATAGAAGTTATTGAAGATTGTTTCCACCACAGGATAAAAAAAAAAGGTAATCATGACTTTTATGTCACAATTCTGATTTTTTTTTTTCGGAATTTCTTTTAAAATGATTTAAAATTCCAAAATATAAACTCGCAATTAGATGTACACTTAGAAATGCACGAAAAAATATTTTTAAATAAATATTTAAAAATGGACTGAAAATATTTTGTATTAAATATTTATAATTACAAAACCAATACAACTAATTATAAAATATCCCTTTCGTTTACCTGCATGTCATCATTGAGAATAACTATTATTAATTATTAACAGACATCAGAGAACCACGAACGAGTAAATCTGTTGTTCAATTATTAACAGTTCTGAGAAAAACGTTGTGCAATATAAACAGAATTATTATTTATAAACTTACTATTGTGAGAAAAATATTCCTTTTTTATTTGTTTATTTTTGGTGAAAACAAAAAACATAATTGCAAGATGTTAACTCAGATTTGTGAGAAAAAAATCATAATTGTGAGATATTTCTCAACAAATTTTCATTGTTTTATTCCATGGCGAGAATAGGTTTCCAAAGATTTTAACACTGATAATAATCAAGCAGTAAATCAGCATATTAGAAATATAATTATTTTCTAATAATTACAATTTAATACATCCTCGCTGAATAAAAGTATTTATTTTTTATTTTTCAAAGAAAAAGGTCATGACCTCAAACTTTTGAACAGTAGTGTATATTGTTAGAAAAGATTTCAGTTTGAATAAAAGTTCTTTTTAACGTTTTATTAATTAAAGAATCCTGAAAAAAGTATCACAGGTTCCAAAAAATATTAAGCAGCACAACTGTTTCTAACATTAATAATAAATCAGCATATTATTATGATTTCTGAAGATTATGAGACACTGAAGACTGGAGTAATGATGCTGAAAATACAGATTTAATCACAGAAAAAATTACAGTTTAACACATATTCACATAGAAGACCGCTGTTTTAAATTACAATAATATCTCACAATTTGACAGTATTTTTATCAGATAAATGCAGCCTTGGTGAGCAGCAGAGACTCTTCACACGGCTGTGTTTTCACCTGATGCAGTGCTTTGTCTTCCAGAGTTGATCTGTTTCGTATTTCTGTGAAGAAGCTGAAACCAGTCTCGGAGTCTGTCGCCCAAATCTGCTAAATCCTGACCCGTGCAGAGCTCTGGAGACACCAGTAAATAATGAGAGATGCTCTTTAGCAGATTAATAATGCAGAGGAACAATAAACTCACTCAAACGCATTCAAATATTAACTAACTAGACTTCATTAAACATGAATGTCTGAACTCACTGTGACACCAAACATCATCCTGCATGATTACAGTGAGAGCTGATGGAGTAATGTGTGTGTGTGTGTGTGTGTGTGTGTGTGTGTCTGTGTGTGTGTCTGTGTGTGTGTGTGTGTGTGTGTGTGTCTGTGTGTGTGTCTGTGTGTGTGTCTGTGTGTGTGTCTGTGTGTGTCTGTGTGTGTGTGTGTGTGTGTGTGTGTGTGTGTGTGTGTGTGTCTGTGCTGTGTGTGTGTGTGTGTGTGTGTGTCTGTGTGTCTGTGTGTGTCTGTGTGTGTGTCTGTGTGTGTGTCTGTGCGTGTGTGTGTGCGTGTGTGTGTGGTGTGTGCGCGTGTGTGTGTCTGTGTGTGTGTCTGTGTCTGTGTGTGTCTGTGTCTGCCGTCTGTGTGTGTGTGTGTGTGTGTGTGTGTGTGTGTGTGTGTGTGTGTGTGTGTGTGTGTGTGTGTGTGGACCTGGTTTGGGTGGCGTCTCTGGAGTCGTCTTGATCTTGGGATCTGCTTTAGGAGGTCCAGCATTGATACAAGGACAGGAACCAGAACACAGAATGGACAGATTCTTCCCCGACAAACACGCCTGCTGCTCCAGCTTACACTGATCACACACAACACACAGACACACACAGACACAGACACACACACACACACACACACACGAGAGAGAGAGCTTCATAAAGAACCGCAGGGTGTTCATGTCTCAAAGCAGCACTCACATACATAATTAAGCAGATACAAGCAGCTGAAGATGGTTAAGAACGAGTGTTTTTGGATGTGTAAGATGTTTTGAGGATGAAGAAAGAGCTGCTAGTCAAAGGTTTTGACACGCCATTGAGTTAATATTTATCATGTTAATAAAAACCTTCTGATGATATGGCCTTCTTTATAAAATAAGACAAAATACATTATAAAAACATAAATAATAAAAATGTATATAATAAAATATGTAACTGTGTACACTAATTTTTTTTGCAAACAAAAACATTTCTGAAATGAGTTGCAGCAGATAGTGAAAAGCATCAAATAAATATTTTTATTATTATTTTTTAATTAATTGAAAATTAACAAAAAATATTAAATATTAATTAGAAATAAATGTAATAAATAATATATATATAAACAATGTTTTTAAAATTAGTTTGAAAAAATTTAAATAAATGTTAACAAATATTTTTAAATAAAAACAAAACAAAAATGTACAAATGATTTGAAAATAAGTTTAAAAAAATGTATAAATAAATATTTGTAAATACGTTACAAAAACATGACTAAATGCATATTAGAAATAAACATTTTTATTTGTAATACAATTATTAAAAATAAAAATGAGAAAACTGAAAAAACTAAAAATATTTGAATTAATTTATTTCTTTAAATCAAATGGAAAAACAAACTAATTAATATTAAGAAAATTATTTGAATAAAAAAAAAAGTTTTTACAAAAAAATTAAAAACAAAAAACTAAATATTTAAAAACAAAAAAACTAAATATTTACAAATAAATAATTCTAAATAAAAACCAATTAAATTGGTTTAATTTGTCTTCCTGCCTCTCAAATGATCATCAGAGATCCATGAACATGTGAATGTGTAGCTACATTTTTCAAATATTAACATAAATATAAAAATCTCAGGGTGACTTCAAGACAGTATTTAGCCTCAAAGAGGTTCGTCCGATAAAAGAGTTTGGCAATCGTGCTTTAATTCAAATTAGAGGTGTGCGACATGACGATTTCTGATTATGGACTATAAAAACATATCCACGATGTGCTTTTGAAGAAATATCGTAGCATCGTGCTACAGCACATTTGATCAGTTACAGTTCTGGCGTCGCCGTATCAATATACAGTACAGCGCCGCATACATTCACATCAGTGTTAGCTCAGCCGTAGAGTTACACTGCACTTATTCACAATCACAGAAGTACAGTATTTGGGTGTTTTAAAGCATTGCAGGTTAAACGTTTCATTCACACGCTGGTCTGACGAACGTGAACTAAAAAGCCTGTCTAACACTAACTCAACGAAGTTATCTTTTGAGCTAATACTGTCAAAATACACAAGGTTTACGGATAGACTCAGTTGGTTATGTCTAAAATGAAAGTAAACAGCCGAGACAAACGGATGCGTGTCTGGATATTAGATGCGTGCTGTCTTAAAGGGACAGTACTAAACATGCATCCGACTGCAATTAAAGGGACAGTTCACCCTAAACTTTATTTACTCACTCACATGTTATCCCAAACCTGTATTCATTTCTATCTTGTGCTGAACACAAAATAAGGTATTTTGAAAACGTAGGTAGCCAAACAGTGTCTGGTCCACATTGACTTTAATGGAAGGAAAAAAATACTTTGGAAGTCACTGAGAACCAGAAACTGTTTGGTTTTGAACCTTCTTCAAAATATCATCTTTTATGTTCAGCACAAGAAAGAAACTCAGGTTTAAAACTAAACTTGAATGAGTAAATGATGGTATACATATAAAACACTATGACAGAATTGTTATTATTTAACGCTAAAACAACAAAACACTAAGAGAAAAGAATAACTTGCTACTCTTAGCAGAAGAAAATACAGCTGCTTTAATAGGAATCAATCTATATAGTGTTTTATTTTAATATTTGCTAATTCAATTTCTTGAATGTGCCAGCTAAATACATCTATTGTACCTGAAAATAAAGCACTGTTTGTTTTATTTGTATATTATGTGTATTTTTAATAACAAAGATAAAACAATGACAAAGATTTTTATCTTCGCCCACTTTGGTCTAAATAACCACCATTATTTGTATATGTTACCTTGATTGGTCTTTATAATAGGGGTATTATTTTGGCTGCACTGCTCAGACACAATAGTAAAATCCACATGACAATGAATGGTGATATGATATTTTTGGCCCTAATTCAAATACAGGAGAAGTGTCCAGACTGGAGAGAGCTCTTCAGCCGCAGTGATGGAGCGCTGCTTGCTCACAGAATCGATGGATCTGCAGATCGCATGCGTGTGATGAACGAGGCGGGCGGCTCTGCTCCTGGTCACTGTATTGATTCAAGCACCGTTTTTAATTTTGACCTTGAGTGTAAGAGACAGAAAAGCACCTCCCTCTTCTCTCTCTCTCTCTTCTATCTGAATGAGCAATCGCTCTTTCCTGCGGTCACCCTTATAAATATTTGATCTTGTTCCAGCTCAAGCCTTGATGTTCTCACTGCAACGCAGAGCAGTGTGTGTGTGTGTGTGTGTGTGTGTGTCTGTGTCTGT
>CM050430.1:28052521-28055021 GCA_027564155.1 Gymnocypris eckloni scoliostomus | reverse complement strand
GAAAGCATGATTTGATTTTGATGTTGTATTGATCCCAGCAGAGATGATGAAGCAGAGCTTTATAAACGAGCGGTGCGCTCTGTGCATGTTAACGAGCTGCTGCAGGAGTCTGGATCAGAAGCAGCCTGCGAGGAGACTACGTTCAGCACTGCTTTTGATCGACTCGTTATCAATTCAATCAGCAAATCAGGAGCTAAACCAACAATGAGCGACGCTAACAGCAGGTGCAACTCACATTAGTGAATTCCTCATTATAGACGTTTGCACCTAATTACTAGAGGAATAAAGTTGATCAGATCACTACTGTGTCCTTAAGTGTTACTCGCTCTAAATAAAGCACTTTTATGGAAAACTGAAACTCTGAATCTCTTCTCATCTATCTGAGCACTGATTATGAATAATTCAAAACTACTCTAGAGGAGAGAAAACAGCTCAGGAAAGAGAAGAAGAGATGAAGAGATGAAGAGATGGCATCTGTTTCTGTGTGATGATAAACCGATGAACAAGAGCGCAAACAAACAACACCACACAGAAACATCCATTCCCCAGAAAACATGTTTCCATACAATCATACAATTCATCAATTCATAAGAATATCAGCAATGACACCGCAGGCGGCCACAACGCATGATTATTCACTGATAAATAATGCGTTAACGCAAATTCATTTTAACGGCACTAATTATATTAACGCGCGATTAGCGTTGTATTTTCTGTTGGAGAAATGGAGATGCACAGTGTTGCCAACTTAGCAACATTGCAGACCCATTTAGTTTATAAATGTAATCAAATTTAATTAAATTTATAATCAAATCATATTTTTAGGTTTAGCACTTCAACTTTATTAGTATTTATTTTTTAAACAGTTTTTTTTAAGTTTAAGCTTTTCATCTAATATTTTGTTTTATTTATTGCATATTTGTTTTAAAATGTGTAACACTGTGTATTAACATATTAAATCAAAAAAATTGTAATACATGGAGTTATTTTTATTTTATTATAATTTATCCACCTAAATTATTTTCAACTTTATATCAAGGATTTCGTTCACTGTACTATTAATCATTTAATGGACAATACATACAGATGATGAAATATCTGAAATATATCAAATATTATATATACTGACTTCAGAAAATGGATGACTTTTCCAAAATTGGAAAAATAAACAATTTTACAACTGCACATTTTGCACGATTGTGAAACCCTGACATGCATATTACAGTACTGTGATGTGATTATATTAATATATATCGGTATATTAAATGCATAAATGTGATGATGCTGTTGGGTTTGTATTATGATAATGAGCGTCTGACTGTACATTCACAGATGACATACATACGCACACCAGACACACACAGACACACACACACACACAGACACGACACGACACACACACAGACACACAGACACAGAGACAGACACAGAGACAGACACACACACAGACACACAGACACACAGACACACACACACACACAGACACACACACACACACAGAGTTATTAATACGCTCAAACCCTGTGAGTTGAGTAATGTCTGTGATTTCTGTGACATGACACAGAGCTAGGTGTTTCCATAGACACGAGCGCTGCAATACTGCAGATTTGTCACTTACATGCTTCATAAATTTATGAGAGCCGCCACACGGAGAGCCACAGAGAAAGAGGTGTAAAGTGTTTGATTTAACGCAGCACACAGCATGATCCATCACACATTAACTCTATTGCAGACACTGATTCAGGCTCACAATGACAACTAGAGATGATTAGATCTTCATAACTCAAGGTAAAAAAGATGAGTTGAGAGATGTTAAAGGGATAGTTCACCCAAAGATTTAAATTCTGTGATTAATTGCTGCCACAGTAAGAGTCGACCAGAACACAAATTAAATTGACAGAAATTTCTGGATGAAATTTAAAACAGAGCTGTAATGTGATTTAACATGTTCATGTGGTGTGATTAAGGATAGCAAAAGATTTAAATGATTAAGTGATTAAGGCACTGACACTGTATGATTCGTTCGACTTCAGAACACAAATTAATTATTGACAGCATTTTAATTTCTGGATGAAATTTAAAACTAGAGCTGTAATGTGATTTAATGACATGTTCATCTGGCTTAGTTTCGAATGAATCAGACATTTAGAATCAAGTGAATCAATGATTCAAGATGTTTGTAAACACAGTCTCTGGCTTAGTTTCTGAATGAATCAGACATTTGAACGAATCAAGTGAATCAATGATTCAATGACTCGTTTGTAAACACAGTCTCTGGCTTAGTTTCTGAATGAATCAGACATTTGAACGAATCAAGTGAATCAATGATTCAATGACTCGTTTGTAAACACAGTCTCTGGCTGAAGGGAATTGCTGTTTTTGTCAATCCTCTGAAGAAGACTTCATTTATTTCAGTTTTTTTTTTGTTTATTCAATATTTTCTTTTAGTTTTAAGGATGCTTTCTTTGGATTATTTGAATACGAAAGAGAATATAGGTAA
>CM050430.1:28035021-28047521 GCA_027564155.1 Gymnocypris eckloni scoliostomus | reverse complement strand
TTGTAAGACGTGAGTTTGCGTCTGTGGACTGAATCAGACGCTGAAGAGCGAACAGAGAACGTGTCTTCATCATCAGACACTCAGCTTCTCTCTCGTTATGATGCTGTCGAGATCCCGGAGCGAGTCCTTCTGGGAAGAGAAGCTGAACTCGACTTCACGCTGCGCATGCATACTAGACCGACATCCACATTCTGCCGACACGAGCGATCTGTGATGCTGTAGCGCTGTTCAGTTAGATGCAGACAAAGCCCTGGAGAAGCCCATAACGTAAAACAGATCGACACGGCTCCATCAATGTGTGGTTTTCAACGGCTGCTGCCAATACTGATGTCCAGAGATCAGAACATGTGCAAACTTCTGCTGAGTAATCGGCCAGGTTTAGTTTCTGCTGCAGATGCGATAACTACATCATTATGGGAGCAAACAGATACTTTTTTTCCATTGACAGCCATTCAAAAATACATAAGGTTATTCTGGCCAAAACTATTTTTTCTCACCGCAAGGTCACGTGTGCTTCTGTATTTGTGTGGTAAACAAAACCATACCGAGGCTAACGGATCATGCAGGATTCATATTTAAACCGTCTTTTGTGTTTCAAAATACACTAGTTCATATCAAGATTAGAATTAAGTGACACCTTTTATTCAACCACAAATTGATGAATTCCGTGGCATTCTGCGCTATAGAGTAAATTCAGTTTTTACCTAGAAATGTGTTGTGTTTTAAAGGAGGTGACTTCATGTCATCTCTCTCTCACACACACACACACACACACACTCTCTCTCTCACACACTCTCTCTCACACACACACACACTCTCTCTCTCACACACACACACACACACACACTCTCTGTCTCTCTCACACACACTCTCTATCTCTCTCACACACACACACTCTACACACACACTCTCTCTCTCTCTCTTTATCGTTTCGCACCCAAATGCTTCTCTCTGTCTCTCTCACACACATCTCTCTCTCTCTCTCACACACACACTCTCTCTCTCTCTCTCACACACACACACTCTCTCTATCTCTCACACACACACACACACTCTCTCTCTCTCACACACACACACTCTCTCTCTCACACTATCTCTCTCACACACACACACACACACACACTCTCTCTCTCTCTCTCTCTCACACACACTCTCTCTCTATCTCTCACACACACACACACTCTCTCTCGCTCTCTCTCTCACACACACACACTCTCTCTCTCTCACACACACACACACTCTCTCTCTATCTCTCACACCAATCTCTCTCTCTCACACACACACACACTCTCTCTCACACACACACACACACTCTCTCTCTCTCTATGTCTGTCTCTCTCTCTCTCTCGCTCTCTCTGTCTCTCTCTCTCTCTCTCTCTCTCTCATGCGCCCATATGCATTCTCAGGTACCGAAATTCGATCCCGAATGATTTAATGTGAATCGGTACTCGGTAATACCGACGCAATAGGGTCTGTACCCTTAAAAGTAGTGAGTCCGGTGCCCAACCCCAGTGGGATGATTGAAGGCGATGACCCAGCAGCTCCTGTCCACAGAATGCAGCGCAGCACAGATTGCTTTGGCAGTGAGACGCTCAAACGAGCCTCTCTGTCTGTCAGCCCCCCCCCAAACGCTGCTCTCCGCATAACACTTCTGTTGTGGTTTCATTTGATCTCTATATAGCTTTTATCATTTTTTATTTCAATTTTAGTTTAAATTTTTTTTTTTTGTGTGTTATTGTCATTTTCAGTAGGGTTTTGTCTATATAGCTTTTATCATTTTTTATTTCAATTTTAGTTATTTTAGTACATCAAGTTCTACTACATTAAAATGAAATACTGCCCTGACAATACATTTATTCGGTTGAGATTTATTATTATTATTTATTTCGAGTAATTATTATTATTTATTTCAACTAAAATTGAAAACATTCTTTACTTGAAATAAATAATCATAATTATTATTATTATTTATTTCAATTTTAATAATTATTATTATTTATTTCAAGTAAAGAATATGTTTTCAATTTTAGTTTAGAATTTTTTTTTTGTGTGTGTGTTAATTATAGGTTTAATTTTTTTTAAATAATATTAATTTTATTAGTATTTTATTTTAGGTTTTAATTTCAATTTTAGTTAACCCTATTTTACATTTATGCATTTGGCAGACGCTTTTATCTCAAATTAATGTTAATTCATTTTTAAACTAACACTAGCTTCTCTATTTTTGTATTCTTTCTATTTATTATACAATTAACAAACTGCAAAAAAGTCCTCTAACGCTAGCTAGGCCTCTATTCTTTTTCTATTATATGTAATAAAAATAAAAAACCTTGCTACGTGCACTGCGTTAAGATAACAGACTTGTCATAGCACTTGCGTATCATTGCTCTTTTGATTGCTTCTTTTAGATAAAAGCGTCTGCTAAATGACTAAATGTAAATGCATGCTTGTGCATTGTAATGCAATTTAACAAAAAGTTGAAAAGAATCTTTTGGAACAGCCTCGGTGTCCTGAAATGCTTTAAAATGCTGTCTATATAAGCGGCTCACTGTGTTTTAGAGCAGAGTATAACTCTTTCTGCCACTGCAGAGTTTTTCACTCACTTTCCACATCTCTATTTTCCTTCTCTATGCGCTCTCGCTCTTGCTGCGCGGCCAGACACGGCCTGAGAAATAAAAGACCTGCTGCTGCATTCTGTCAGAAATGCATTAAGGCTCTTCACAGACCATGGTTTCATATCAGTCTGGCCATACGAGCACCATGAAACTGGACATTTTCTTCAGTCGAGCGCGTGTTTGAGTCCTCCCGGCTCTTATCGTGAGGCCAGAATAAATCCACATCACAGTCTGGAGCTGCCAGCTGCACTTTTAGATTTGCTTCCAACTCCACAGGAGCAAGAAAACCATCTACAGTCAGCATTCATACGGTCTGAACCGGGAATACTCCGTTAGCACGAGCAGCTATGACTACTTTCACTACTCTTACTTACTGTATAATGTTACTCATGCTTTCAAGCCCCAAAAGCATGAATCATAACTTCACATTTTACTCAAAATAGGATTCAAATGCAAAGATCTGCAAAAATCTAAACTAAACGCCACTCAGAGAAATAAATATAATCATGTAATCAGGTAATGTGACTTTCATACAACATACAAATCTACATACAAATTATTCTGCCAAAATTAACCAAAAAATATAATAAAAAAAATATATATAAAAATTATATATAAGAAATGCTTGAATTCACATGAGTTACAAGACAATTATGCCCATTCATTTCTTCATGCAAAACAGTTTTTTATTTTTAAATTTCATTACTTTAAATAAAATAAATACCAAACAAAGTCAAATATTTAAGAAAATAATTTTCCCAAGGCAATATTTCTCACTGTACTAAAAGTAAAATTATAAAGAAAATGAATAAAAACTTATTTAAAAAACAAAAATAAAATTACTAAACATTAAAAAATTACTAAACATTTAACCAAAATGAAAATGTAATTAATAAAAACATTAATAAAAACTCTCTCAAATATACTAAAATGACATTGCTTGACAGGATTCACCTTGGGCTGAGCGATACAATCAATATTATTACTGTATCTTTGCTGATGATATAAATATAGGGAATATAACCACAGCAATGAAATTAACACAAATAAGTAAAAAACAAACAAATAAAACCTGATACTGTTTATATCATCAATTCCTGGATTCACTTAATGATGTCATGTGACAAAAACGTAAATTATATAATAAAACAAATATATAAATAAATAAAATAAAATAAAATAAATAAATAAATAAATAAATAAATAAACAAACAAATAAAACCTGATACTGTATATATCATCAATCCCTGGATTCACTTAATGATGTCATGTGACAAAAACGTAAAAATTATTTAATTTTAAAATTAAAATAATAAAAAATAAATAAATAAACAAACAAATAAAACCTGATACTGTTTATATCATCCATCCCTGGATTCACTTAATGATGTCATGTGACAAAAACGTAAAGAATTATTTAAAATTAAAATTAAAATAATAAAAAATAAATAAATAAATAAAACCTGATACTGTAAATATCATCAATCCCTCCTTTCACTTAATGATGTCATGTGACAAAAACAAATTCTATAATAAAAAATAATAAAAATTATTTTTTCACTTCGGTTTAATTCTAGAGGAAACACTTTCCTTCAACGACTGTAGAACAAACATCAAACTAAATCATTGAAATGAGAACAAAGAAAAACATGGTCTTATCTCAAAGGCACTGAAGCAGCCTCTTCTGAGGGTAACGTGTCTTAATCTCGAACACATCCTGAACCCAAGACCTGAACATAAGACTTCCCGGAGAAAAGCGCTCCGTTATTAGCTTTGATATTCTGAAGCCAGGTGTGATTTACGATTCTTCAAAAGATGATATACCTGGAGATCCGTTAGTGTCTCACGACTTCAGTCTGAGATCATATCACCGCCTTCAATTATCCCCAGCTATCTGAAAGCTGATCTGACACCGAGAGGCTTTCAGATCTGAACGCTTATACACCGCTCACAAAAACCCTCAAGAAAGGCTTTGACTGTCAAAAGAACAGCGGCTCGGTCCAGTGAAACAATCCACCGCTTGCTGAAATCTGACTCACAACGAATCAAAAAACTCCTTTACTCGGAGAAGTGAACGTCTAGCTACAAGTCTGTTAAAGTACGTTACAATACTGGCATGTTTATATCCCTCGACCTGAATAATAACACTTATAATGGCAAGAATACTGAGGTTTGCAACCAACTTGCTGAAAATATCGTCATCCTCAGACCATCTGAGATTAGAACGAGTCTGTTTCTTCATTAGATTTGGAGAAATGTGTCACCGCATCACTATCTCAGCAATGGATGTGAATGGGTGCCGTCAGAATGAGAGTCTGATAAAACATCACAATAATCCACAGTCCATCAGTTAACATCTGGAGAAGACAAAAGATGAAACTAATCCAGCATTAAATGTTTTTAACTAAATATGAGTCCATAATAACGCTTCCTCAGTGAAAACGTGTTCTGGTCTGAATCAGGAGAGAAATCAGCAGCGTTTACGAGACAAAACAGCTCTAAACACATGGATTTTGATGCGTGAGACAACAGAAGATGGACTTTTTACTCTAGGACACGTTATGATGGATTATGGACTCATATTTGAGTTAAAAACGTCTTAATGCACGCTTAGTTTCAGCTTCTGATGTTAACTGATGGACTGGAGTGCTGTGATGTTTTTATCAGCTCTCATTCTGACGGCACCCATTCACATCCATTGCTGAGACATTCCTCCAAATCTGATGAAGAAACACTCATCCTGATCTTTGAAAGCCTGAGGATGAGTATATTATCAGCTAAATGTAATTTCTGGGTGAACTACATTGCTAAAAATGCTTTTTTACTTAATTTATTTTGTCTTGTTTCCAGCCAACAATTCTTAAATCAAGAAGGATTTTCTAGAAAAGTAACAATTATTGTCATGTTTTCAGAAAAAACAAGTTAAAATTAAGTGATTTTTTGCATGTTCTTGTTATAATATATCCATGTAACAGAGCCAATATGCCATATATCTGCATAATTCTCTCTGGAAATATTACCACGCTGACACACACGCATACACAAATCTGGCTGCTGAAAAGCAAAGCTATTTCTTGCATATGCATGAATCTGAAAGTGTGTGTGTGTGTGTGTGTGTGTGTGTGTGACATTATGCTAATGTGTGTTGACAAACTGATGTGGAGCATAGTGTGTGTGTGTGTGTGTGTGTGTGAGACATTATGCTAATGTGTGTTGACAAACTGATGTGGAGCATAGTGTGTGTGTGTGTGTGTGTGTGTGTGTGAGACATGCTAATGTGTGTTGACAAACTGATGTGGATCATAGTGTGTGTGTGTGTGTGTGTGTGTGTGTGAGACATTATGCTAATGTGTGTTGACAAACCGATGTGGATCATAGTGTGTGTGTGTGTGTGTGTGTGTGTGTGTTTACTATCCATTGCTTACTAAATGGTGCATTTCAGCAAACAATAATCCATCTCTATGCATGAACATAATAAAAATCAACAAGCACAGTGCTATGAACAGACCTCCTGCTATGCAACACCAATTCAAAAGCAAAATGAATACTACATTTGTATATTTTCTCTCAAAAACTCACTGGAGACTGCATATGTACACTGTACAAAAAAAATAAGTTGTAAATAATGCAAGACATTTTACAAGAAAATATGATAACTGTCACATGTCTGTGTGTTGATTTTATGTTGTGACCTAGTTTTTGCCTGTGTCTTGTTGAGTTAATTGTTACCACCTGTTGTGTCATTAATTATCCCATTAGTCCCTGTGTTCTTAAAGGGACAGTACACCCAAAAATGAAAATTCTGTCATCATTTACTCAAGTATTTCCAAACCTGTATGAATGTGTTTGTTCTGCTGAACACAAAGAAATATCTTTTGAAGAAAGTTTGTAACCAGGCTGTTTTGGGGCACCATTGACTTCCATTGTAGGAAAAACAAACACTATAGAAGTCAATGGTGCCCAAGAACTGCTGTTTCCACATTCTTCAGAATATCTTCCTTTGTGTTCGGCAGATAAATACTGAGTAAATGATGACAGAATTTTCATTTTTGGGTGTACTGTCCCTTTAAATCCTGAGTTCTCCCCGGTTCAGTGGCCAGTTATTGTTTGATGTTACGTGTGTTGCTACTATTACGAGTTATTTCCTTCTATTCGTGTGGATTATAATATTAAAATACTTTATTTTTTGGATAATCCTCATCTCCTCTGCGTTCCGTGACAATAACACTTTACAATAAGGTCTCATTTTACACATTAGTTATTGCATTAGCTAACACAAACTAATAATGAACAATATATATATGTCATAGCATTTATTAACCTGAGTTAATTAATTCTAACTACAGTTATGTTAGTAAACAGTGCATTATAAGGTAAACCGAGACAACTTTTGATTTTAAAAATTGATTAATAAATGCTGAAAATAACATTAAGATTAATAAAAGCTGTTCTAAATTTCACATTTAATTAAATGTGTTACTTGCCAATTCTTTTCATTTTTATAAAAAAATATTAATAATTAATTTAATTGCAATTAGTTATGAAATGTAATAAAATATTTTTTTGTTTTTAAAAGTAGCAAATCAGGAAAAAGCCCAAAATTAAGCTATTAAAGTTGACATTAAGTTAAAACATAACCTATTAATTTTCTAAACTCATGTTTCTGAACTTACTATGAATGATTCATCAATGCATAATAAAAAAAACATGCATAGATATGAAATAACTTGCATAATCTTTAATATATCACCTCTGAAAGAACTTTCTTTTCAGCGGACGTCATAAATTATTTTTTCTTTCCATAGACACACTTTCATTATCCAACCAAACCCTGACAGATCCCAGTCTTGCATTGTTTATCTGACTGAATACTCTCTATTATTAATAAACAACAGGCATAAAATGCCTAAAACTTGCTTTAATGTGCATTATCTATTTTCTTTTCCATAAACCAAAAGTCTTGCATTGTTTATCTGACTGAATACTCTCTATTATTAATAAAAGGCCTAAAACTTGCTTTAATGTGCATTATCTATACTATATTTCGAAACTAGGAAGCGTGCCTTTTAAAACATCCTTTAACCTGCGTCAGTGCAGCACATGTGAGGACAGACGCATCGACCACATCGCCCTGAGCAAGAGCAATTACCCACAATCCCCTGCTGTCTGACTGCAAGCATATGCAGAAGGACAAACACGGCTTGCGGCTCGACTCCTCAATGTCCCCTGCAGCATGTGTGCCGGTGTTATAGTGTTTCTGAGAGCTGCAGACGGGTGAACGGCTCCTGGGGATGAAACTTTAAAAGCTAGGTGCTGAGAGCAGACGCATCATTAAGAATGAAGCACCATCACGTGTGTGTGTGTGTGTGTCTGTGTCTGTGTCTGTGTCTGTGTCTGTCTGTCTGTGTGTGTGTGTGCGTGTGTCGTCTGTGTCTGTGTGTGTGTGTGTGTGTGTGTGTGTGTGTGTGTGCATGTCCATGTGTGTCATGTGTGTGTGCACATGTGTGTGTGCGCATGTGTGTGTGAGAGTGTGTGCGTGTGTGATGTGTGCGTGCGTGCGTGTGTGCGTGCACATGCATGTGTGTGTGCATGCGTGTGTATGAGTGTGTGTGTGTGTGTGTGTGTGTCTGTGTGTCCGTGTGTGTGTGCGCATGTGTGTGTGTGTGTGTGTGTGTGTGTGTGTGTGTGCGCATGTGTGTGTGTGTGTGTGCTGTGTGTGCGTGTGTGTGTGTGTGTGTGCATGCTGGCAGCCATGAAGCAAGAGTTTATGCATTTACATCCACATTAACCGGCATGCTGTAGATCTAATGAGAACATGAGTTTGCTTCTGAATGAATAAAATACAATCTGTTTAGCAGCAAAATATGAATCACTTTGAATAACTTTTAGTCATTTTCCAAATGAACACTTGTGACTTGCTGGACTGAAGCAGCTCGGCTTTACTTGATTCTCCATCAATCATGTTTTAGTCTCAAATCTGATCATCACATCTTCTGAGGAGCGTTTGTTTTTCATCTCTCAATCAGCTGATATAATCAGCAATTTCTCATTAAACAAGCCTTATTTTATGTTATTATGCATCAAATGTATCATGATTTAAGGATATTGAGATATAGATAAACAAGGACTGAGTTTACTGAGGAAGTTATTAATGTTTTGGCAGCGTGCGCAACATTTAATGCCATGAATCTATGAATTTAAGACGTTCTGCTCTGATTCAAGACCTTCTTAGGCCTTAAGTTGTGAAAGAGTGAATTAAGACTTTTTAAGTCCTGCAGAAATCCATTTTAATTCAATCCGAAATGATGCACAGCTCTTTGAACCTTTATCTTCGTCCAATTAATTGCTTCTAATGAAAAGAACTCAAACTGCATTTGTCCTCAGATGTGTTTCACTCACACATTACAGAAGTTGCAAACGTGATTGTATGGTTTCTTCTGTCTGGTTCAGAGAAGCAGATTAACTGTAAACTTGCTGTACAGCATCAGCAAAACCACAGTATTATCATTCAAAAACCCATTTACCAACAAAATGGCCCAGTATTTACACCATGAATTAAACAGCTGCAGGCAACAAAACACCCTTCGTCTAATTTATTCCCAGCAGTTGCAACAAATCATTCTCAGCATATTCCCATATTTTTCAGAGATAAACCATCTGTGCAAGAAGACACCGCATTATCAGTCCAGAAACACGACTGCAAGATAACACGATTCTTCTTGGTATAATTGATCGTGATGAGACGCTGCTTTCCTAACGACTGTCTCAGGAATAGTGCTGTTATTAATAACAATGATGCTGCGCTGCAGAGCTATTAATCAATCACTGCTTCAGTGCGCAGATATTAATCAGTCTGCGCCGTAACGTTTGAGTGACGCTTCTCTTCAGCAGCTTCAGATAATTGTGCTGGAATCTGTTCTGATCACATTATGCAAAAACGGGAGATAATGTGACCGGAGCATCCGTTCGGTATCAGGTTTTCTCCTCATTCAGGTTTTCCATCTCAGTGAATCACTAAGTATAGTATAATATAGTATTCTGAGGGTAAATTTAGTACCATGCATGCAAGCCATTCTCCAAATAGTCAAATCAAATTGGCTTGTAGAGTAAATAAAACAGAGTTACTCGGTGCAATATTACACGGTTTAAATCTGCAAGAATAACAATCTGACCGTGTCACTGGTGTTAGAGACATGTGTTGTTCAAATCAACTAAATCTATTAAATATCAGTTGGGAATGTCTCAGCGATGCTGATGTCAGAATGAGAGTCTGATAAAACATCTCCTGATTCAGACCAGAATACTACTTCACGGAAAAAAGATTGGTCTTGTCGTTTTTAGTAAATACGATATTAATTGTTTGTTTCAGCTTTTGCTCATTCTGGCGGCACCCATTCACTGTAGAGCATCCGTGCTGAGACAGCTACAAAACCTGATGAAGAAACAATCATGATGATGACCTGAGGGTGTGCACAATTTCAGCAAATGTTCATTTTTGGGTTAGCTACTTGTGATTAGACATGTTTATATTTTCAGATGATATTTGAGTTAAAATGTCTTAATGATGGATTTGTTTGTATTTTGTCTTCTCCAGATGTTTACTGATTTAATGACTGTGGATTATTGTGATGTTTTTATCAGCTCTCATTCTGACGGCACCCATTCACTGCAGAGCATCCGTTGACTCTCATTCTGACGGCACCCATTCACTGCAGAGCATCCGTTGACTTTAGGATTACGGCACCCATTCACTGCAGAGCATCCAATTCTGACGGCACCCATTCACTGCAGAGCATCCGTTGACTCTCATTCTGACGGCACCATTCACTGCAGAGCATCCGTTGACTCTCATTCTGACGGCACCCATTCACTGCAGAGCATCCATTGACTCTCATTCTGACGGGCACCCATTCACTGCAGAGCATCCATCTCTCATTGCTGCACCTTTTGTTGCAATATTGCACACATTTTTCAAATCTAATGAAGAAGATCTACATCTTGGATGGTCTGAGGGCGAGTACAATTTCAGATTTGGTTCATACTGTCTTTATGGCTCTATAAGATTTGACTATACTAAAGAAACAAACCTGTTCATTCTGTAGGAGACCAGAATCGATGTTTCCTTTTAGACAAGCATGGGCCCAAACCAGACAATACGACCCATAGTGTGTCGATGCCAGAACCATAACACTCTCAGTTAACCGATCACTGCGACCCTGATGAGCTTACCTGAGCCCGACTACACAGCCAAAACCAAAACACACACGATCTCAGTCACCTGAGTCAGTCCGGACGCTTCCCAAGCCGTCTATCTCTCAAATAAATAAACACAAAACACACAATGTCTGTCTCTGTAGCGCTAACTCATCCAGACAGCAGAGCCTCTGTCTGTCTCTCTCTCTCAGCTCTCTCCTCTCTCTGTGTCTGTGTGTCTCTCTCTCTCTCTCTCTCTCTCTCTCTCTCTCTCTCTCTCTCTGTCTCTCTCTCTCTCTCTCTCTCTCTCTCTCTCTCTCTCTGTGTGTCTCTCTCTCTCTCTCTCTCTCTCTCTCTGTGTCTCTCTCTCTCTCTCTCTCTCTCTCTCTCTGCTCTCTCTCTCTCTCCTCTCTCTCTCTCTCTGTGTCTCCTCTGTGTCTCTCTCTCTCTCTCTCTCTCTCTGTGTCTCTCTGTCTCTGTCTCTCTGTGTGTGTGTGCTCTCTCTCTCTGTCTCTGTCTCTGTGTCTGTGTCTCTCGCTCTGTGCCTCTCTCTCTCTCTGTGTGTGTGTGTGTGTGTCTCTCTCTCCCTCTCTCTCTCTGTGTCTCCTCTCTCTCTCTGTGTGTGTGTGTGTGTGTCTCTCTCTCTCTCTGTGTGTGTGTGTGTGTCTCTCTCTCTGTCTCTCTCTCTCTGTCTGTCTCTCTCTCTCTCTCTCTCTGGAAAAGAGCAAGGAATGTTTTCTCGCTGCTCTGTCAAAAAAAATCATTTTCAGAATAACAGCTTATGAATTTAGTATGTTTATTAACATACATTACTCTTGCAAAAACAAGGTTATCTGTATCTATTTCTTACCATATATCATCTTGAATGATGTTGAGCTGATCTTCATACAGTGTTATTGTCATATTATTGTTTTTCTATACAGTAATTATTCATTTTTATTAATTCAATTTAGTTTATTTTTAAATGTTTTTGTACTTCAACTCAAACGAAAATGAAAAATTAGCTGAAATAAGTGGGTTTTTGGTGTACTTTGTTTCACGTCAACATTTATTTCAAGTAACAACACTTTTTTAATGGAAAAAGCAATATTTAAGGTACTAGATAGATAGATAGATAGATAGATAGATAGATAGATAGATAGATAGATAGATAGATAGATAGCTTCTGAAGTTCGCATTGCAGAAGAATAGCAGAGACCGGGGCTAGTTGTCACAAGGTCTTTATAACCTATATATCTCTGTACATCAGGTTTTCGTTTTTTTTTGTTGTTTGACATAACGTTACATAAATATAAATTTAAAAAACGTAAAAAAAATCAACACGATAAACTGATTTATTGTTTTCCTTTTTATAGTTGTTGTATTAGTTTGACATTGTTCTGGCAGCCTAAAATACATAATAAATTCGCATGTTTTGGGATTTGTTCCACACACAAAAATATTAATATTCTCATATCAGTGCCAATATGGTTTTCACTGTGACAACATGCCCCGCTTTTAGGGTCAACGAACGGAATATTTACTCCTGTCAGTATTAACGGTCATGTACCGGTAGAAACGTTCAATAGCAATTTTTGTAGTCAAGACTTTATGGATATTTGTCGATAAAGAAACGGAGGTTAAAACACACCCTCAGAATGTTGTAGTTCAGTCAGAATACTCGTTGAGTCGTGATTTAAACGATAACTCACG
>CM050430.1:28027521-28032521 GCA_027564155.1 Gymnocypris eckloni scoliostomus | reverse complement strand
TTAAATGAGACACAAACTCATCACCAAACACTAATGACTTGTGCATATGGGTGCCGTCATTTCATACACTTTAAAACTGATGCAACAGAGGTGGAAATACAGTTTTTAAGTACATTAATCAAGTTTCCATCTTTGTTGCCGAAGTGCTTTTTCTCTTCTAAAGAAGGGGTGCCAATACTTTTGTCCATATAGTGCATGTACAAGTCATTAGTGTTTGGTGATGAGTTTGTGTCTCATTTAAAGTCACACCAGAGGTGTTCAGCTGCTTTCTGCAGACCAGTCAAGTTCTTCCACACTGACTGAATCATCATTTCTCTTTGATTCTTGTCTTATACACAGAGACACTGTCATGTTACAATAGAAAAGAGTCCAAACTGTTGCTATAACATTAGATTCCCTACAATATCATTATATGCTTAAACATTAAGATTTGTACTAAAGTAGTCAAACCTTTCATTAGAAGGGGTGCCAATACTTTTGGCATCACACAGGTCATTTCTGAAAGATGAAGCCAAACCACTCACTTCACCTGAACTCCTTTACTATGATAACCGTTCACACTTACAGTACCGATGAACCGGATTACTAACGCTGTGCTAAACTCAGCAGAGAGTCCAGTGCGTTCGTTAGAGTCCCAGTCATTAAGCAGATGAAACACGAGTTACTCACCTGTGTTCAGTCATGAGCTGGTCTTCATCTGACCGCTGCTGGACCTTCAGAAACACAAACACTTGTGCTGTGTCCACAACAAGCCAAGCAGTGTATAAACAGTAAGCACTAGCATCACACAGCAGGGGTAATAAATACAAGTCATTTAACCTCAGTTTGTGCAAAAACATATCAACTTCTATCATTCAACTACAGTAGAACATCCCACATGTTTCCATCCACGTGCAGTCTGATCAAATATCAAATGAAGAACTAGATGTTGATCAATTGCAGCTTTAATTACCTGAGTTTTCTTTCAGTCACACTGGAAAGGGAAGATCAAGTGTAGCATTGCATTGTGGGATACTGTATCACACCGATGTCAACTAACACTACATTAGAATTACGCAGTATTCTATTCTAAACATGGATAAGTCAGGATTAATGTAGGTAACTATGACTAAAACCATAGAAGCATTTAAAACTTGAAATATTAAAAATAATTATAATCTGGAAATAAAATAATTTAAATTAAACTAGGCAAAGCAACATTTCTCATTTAATTTAACTTGATGTGAAATAACTCAAACTAAAATAAAAATGAATAAGAAAAATTATAGACATATTTGTAACACCAAGAAATATTAAAAATCTTAATAAAAACTACCATATAAAGATATAATACATAATGGATATAATAGTATATAAGATATTTCAATTATATAAATATATATATATACTGTATATATGTGTGTGTGTGTGCGTGAATGTGCATGTGTGTGTTTGTGTGTGACTGTGTGTGTGTGTGTGTGTGTGTGTGACTGTGTGTGTGTGTGTGTGACTGTGTGTGTGTGTGACTGTGTGTGTGTGTGACTGTGTGTGTGACTGTGTGTGTGTGTGTGTGTGTGTGTGGTGTGACTGTGCGTGTGGTGTGACTGTGCGTGTGTGTGTGTGTGTGTGTGTGTGACTGTGTGTGTGTGTGTGTGGTGTGACTGTGTGTGTGTGCGTGACTGTGTGACTGTGTGCGTGACTGTGTGTGTGTCTTTGTGTGTGTGGTGTGGTGTGACTGTGTGTGTGTGTGTGTGTGTGTGTGTGTGTGGTGTGACTGTGTGTGTGTGTGTGTGCGTGTGTATAGAATGAAAACAAATGTAAGCACTTTATATCACATTTGTATTTTCTAATTTGACTGATGTACTTTTGTTCTTCCCTGCGTGTTGATAAATCAAGCGAGATCAGCGGGTCAGTCTGAAAGAGAGGCATTTGGCTGTGATCAGCAGTGACTCGAGGGAAACACTGACACCTCTCAGAAGATTTCTGCGTCCCACGAGGAGAAGCTCAGCAGATCTGAGTCATGATTCAAGCACAGACAGAGGACCTGCCCGAAAACCAGCCCACTCGCCTTCAAAACATTCATGATACTGCATATTACTGACTCTGAATCATTAGTCCCAGATCTCCTGAAACGACTGAGAGAGAGAGAGAGCGAGAGAGAGCGAGAGAGAGCGAGAGAGAGCGAGAGAGAGACGAGAGAGAGAGAGAGAGGAGAGAGAGCGAGAGAGAGGCGAGAGAGCGAGAGAGAGGAGAGAGAGAGGAGAGGGAGAGAGCGAGGGAGAGGCGAGAGAGGCGAGAGAGGCGAGAGAGAGAGAGAGAGAGAGAGAGAGAGGAGAGGCGAGAGAGGCGAGAGCGAGAGAGGCGGAGAGAGAGAGAGGCGAGGGAGAGAGAGAGGCGAGGGAGGGAGAGAGAGAGGCGAGAGAGAGAGGCGAGGGAGAGAGAGAGGCGAGGGAGAGAGGCGAGGGAGAGAGAGAGACACAGAGAGAGAGAGAGAGGCGAGGGAGAGAGAGGCGAGGAGACACAGAGAGGAGCGAGAGACACAGAGGCGAGACAGAGTTATTGGCAGATTTATCTTGGCTTTTATTTAATGTAAAGATGCACGTGTAAAGGTGTATAATTTAGTAGAGATCAGATGCTATAATATTTCCCTTCCAGTATCCAGTGACTATTCAATTCTCCCTTTCCATAATTTTGATTAAACATTAAATCCTGCAGTATATGTGTATGTATCCATTGATGTTGTTCTTTCGACTGCATCTGAAATAGCTCATACATTGATATTACCTGAGAATAATAATAAATATGATAGAAAACTGCATGTTTTCACAGAACATAAGACGTTTAAAATAGTGCTGTCAAACGATTAAACACACAAACTGTTCCATTAAAATGCTCTTTATGTTATTTAGATTCATATACAATGCATAACATAGATAACTGATTATTAATGCATAATTCAACTGCAAAACAGAGAATGGTGATGCATTCATCAGCCATGTCCAGAGCAGTGTTTTAGTGTCCCATCATGAGAATGTGACGTGTCCCGCGGAGGAATAGTATCCCGTGCTGTCAGAGGAGAATCTCTGAGAGATCTGCACCGAATTCAGCTCAAACGCGCCGAAATAAAACTCACCGAACATCTGCAGAGGAACAGAGTCTCAGTTTAGACCCACGGCGTCACACTTCATTTATAAATCTATTATTATTCAGGGTGAAATTCATCAATATTTGCATGACCGAATCAGCGGTTACTATGGGGGGGGTTCAGAAGTAACACTTCTTTAATCACATAAACAGCAAACTCGCATGAGCACTGTGCGCTCAAACCAGAGAGCAGATGTTAAAACAGAGTGAATACAGTTGTTTACTGGACTTGATTCTCAGAATGGTTTTGACCACGTAAAGGAACAAGTTCTGAGAAAGCAGGCGTAGCCTCTGCTGGACGGGACAAGCTGCTCCTGCTCCAAAAAACAGCCCGAGTGTGTGTGTGTGTGTGTGTGTGTGTGTGTGTGTGTGTGTGTGTGTGTGTGAGAGTGAGTGTGAGTGAGTGTGAGTGTGTGAGAGAGTGTGTGTGATGTGAGAGAGTGTGTGTGTGTGTGTGTGTGTGTGTGAGAGAGTGTGTGTGAGAGTGAGTGTGAGAGAGCGTGTGAGTGTGACTGTGAGAGAGAGTGTGTGTGTAGTGTGTGCGAGTGTGTGTGTGGCGTGTGTGTGTGTGTGCGAGTGTGTGTGAGAGTGAGTGTGAGTGTGAGAGGTGAGTGTGTGCATGTGTGAGTGAGTGTAGTGTGTGTGTGTGTGTGTGTGTGTGTGTGTGCGAGTGCGTGTGAGAGAGCGTGTGTGCGAGTGTGAGAGAGCGTGTGAGTGTGTACGAGTGCGTGTATAAGACAACATGTGTGAGAGTGTGAGAGAGAGTGTGTGTATGTGCGAGTGTGTGCGAGCGTGTGAGTGCGAGTGTGTGTGTGCACGAGTGAGTGAGTGTGTGTGAGTGTGAATGTGTGTGCACGAGTGAGTGAGTGTGTGTGTGAGTGTGTGTGTGCGCGAGTGAGTGAGTGTGTGTGCGAGTGTGTGTGTGAATGTGTGTGCGCGAGTGAGTGAGTGTGTGTGTGAGTGTGTGTGTGTGCAGTGTTTACAAAATCACTTGCAGTTCCAGTGCCTGCCATCAGGAGGCGGCAGATACAGCTTAAGAACCCTCACTTGTGTTTTTGTAACACGTTCATTTGGACATAACACAAAACTGTTTTTGTACCATGGTAACAGCATGAGTACTGCATAAGTACCATGAATAATGAATTTAGTTTATATAACATACAGAACATTCCACCACATGAGCACAATAATCATTTAATACTGTGATATTATCAAGTGTTTACTGCAATTACTGCTATATTTAGCTCTGAAGGAGAGACATTGTTACTCAGTGTGAGTTGTGAAATACATTTATATCCATAACATCTGGCCTCCTCATATTGCATTCATGCATGTCTGGATTGAGAAGCTTTTATTTAGCATGTGAACTATGTGTGTATGTATTTATATTCATCTATACTACTGTTTAATAGTTTGGGGTCCGTGAGACTTTGTGTTTTAGGTTTTTGAGTCTCTTCTGCTCACTAAGAATGCATTTTATTGATCAAAAATACAGTAAATTGTGAAATATTATTTTAATTTAAAATATCTGTTTTCTATGTGAATATGTGTTAAACTGTAATTTATTTCTGTATTTTCAGCATCATTACTGCAGTCTTCAGTGTCACATGATCTTCAGAAATCATAATAATATAAGAAACATTTCTGATTATGATCAATGTTGAAAACAGTCGTGAGCACAATATTTTGGTGTAAACTGTGATATATTTGATTTTTGAGAGTTCAACAGAACAGCATTTATCAGAAATGGAAATCTTTTGGTCACATTTCTCACCTGTAAGATGTTTTTGGCATTGAAAGCCTCTCGGTCTTTAGCGTTGGGTCGTGCTGAAGCTGCTTTATCCTCCGCTGAGACAAACACAGATCAGGTTAGAGTC
>CM050430.1:28010021-28022521 GCA_027564155.1 Gymnocypris eckloni scoliostomus | reverse complement strand
AGACACACACACACACACACACACACAGAGAGAGAGAGACACACACACACACACACACACACACACACAGAGAGAGAGACACACACACAGAGAGAGAGAGAGACAAACACACACACACAGAGAGAGAGAGAGAGACAGACACACACACACACACACACACACACACACACAGAGAAGTGCATTGCCATAAACCACAGCACAACCACAGGAGGAACACACAGTACTCACCACTGCACACAAGAACACGCTGCTGCATAACATCCTGCTCTAGAACATGCTGACCCCAGAAACATCTTTAGTTTTACGCAGGAACACTTTTAGTTTCACAAGGCATCATGCACTTCCATTTAACTCTAACCGAAACTCGCCTAACGAAACGCCTCCGAGTGCGTTCAGACACACGAGCAACAAACTAGATGACTTCTATCTCCAGATAACGTGGTTTTGAGCATGCAAACCTCAGACCCAATTCTACACAAGTTTATTTGGACTCTATTCAGTAGCAAAGACATTATGAGTTCAGCGCTCACACACACTCACTCACACGCACACTCACACACACACACACACACACACTCACACGCACACACACACACACACACACACTCACTCACTCACTCACACGCACACACAATAATGCAAAATTCCTTCCTATTACGAGGTGATATTTGATTCAGTGATTTACATTGAAATCTGTTTTTACTTTGAAATGGCTGACTTCATTAAAAGCATGTCATCTTTTAAAATGTTTAATTAAAACAAGTAGAATAAGAATAAATTACCAATTATCAAATGAAATCAGTATTTAAGGAATAAATGGTGTACTACAGAAGAACACAAAAGTGGCTTGTAGGTGTATTTTCAGATGTTTAATGAGGCTCAGAGTGCAATTAAATTAATATATTCATGTTGAGGTTAATGCTTTAAATATACAAATTTGAATATAGAAATATTAAATGATTTATAGAACATAAAATATACTTAGTAAAACTGCCAGCAGGTGGCGGTATGTCACTGAATCATTCATTGAATTGATTCGTTCGAACGCTGATTCATTCAGGTCTTAATGAAGGAGTAATTAAATCACTAGATTCATTTAAAAACAGTTCAATTATAAACGAATCACGCTGTGTTTGAATGGAGATGTGCAGCGGCTCAGCTGTGACTGTCTGAACCCATTCTCACAAAATAAGGACATAGTGTTGTAATCAGACAATATAAGCCACTTAAGATTAAATCAATATCACATTGCAAGCTCCTAAATATGTTTTCATAGTCACTCGCACGCAGTCGAATACGCACTGTCGAGCCCTGGATATGATTTCTGCTGCGGGATGAATTATTGAACAGGTGTCTCACCGATCTGTCCTTCCACGCCTTGTTTTGGGATGCTGATGGACGTCTTAGTCTCTGATTCCAGTCGTTTACGAGTCTCTCCTTTCTTACCGATTATATACCTGAGAACACAAACCAACACGTTAAGCTCAGATCGGAAAAACATGCCAAGAAGCTGCTGGGAGACATAAAAAAAACATTTTACTATTTACAATTCCTACTTTATTTCTCTTTACTATTCATTTTGTGAACGCAATATGTGATGTTGTGCATCAAATATGAAAAGGAATGTACCAAAATATTTTTGAAGGAAACCAATCCAGATTTTATAGAAAAAAGTAATAATTCAAGGATGTAAACTTGCAATTTCTGAACAAAAAGAAAGAAATAAAGTCAAAATGTTGCATTATAAACCTGAAGCTATAAACTTGTAATTATGAGAAATAAATGTGAGATGTTAACGCAATGATTGAGGAATATAAACTTGAAATTGTGTATAAAAATGTATGAATTATGAGATGGTAACTTGTGAAAAATTGAATTGTTTGTTATAAAGTCAGAAAAACAAGATGTTAAATATAAACTTGGAACTGCAAGAAATCAAATTAATAATTACATGCTATAAATATGAAGATATAGAAACATCTAAATTGCAATTGGCTATAAACTCAGAATTGAGAGAAAATCAGAATTGATAGATGTAACTCAGTATTGTGGAGATATGAATTCAGAATTGCTTGAAATATGAGATGTTAACTCAATTTTTAAATATAAACTTCAATTAAAATGAAGTGTGAACGGTGTGTTATAAACACTGATGTTTATAATCTACCAATTCTGACTTGCTACAAGTTAGGTCAAAGTCTATTTTAACTCTATTGTGGAAATGCTCACTTAAGTGTGCTAGCGATCTACAACAGTGGTTTTCAACAACACAACCTCAGGAGCCTGTTTCATTAAACAAGTTCACCATATAAACCAGGGTTATCAAAGCTAGTCTGGCTTATTTTGAACCAAATCAACTGATAATAAGACTGAAATAAACCTGGCTTATCTGGTAAACTTGTTTAATGAAACAGCCCCGGGTCAGAATCAAATGTGTATTCATGCTCTGTTTTTGCAGCGTTGTACATTGTAGCCAATCAGAGACCTCTGTGTTGATTTCTGTAACGCGTTGGCCAATCAGAGACCTCTCTGTTGATTTCTGTAACGCGTTGGCCAATCAGAGACCTCTCTGTTAATTTCTGTAACGCGTTGGCCAATCAGAGACCTCTCTGTTGATTTCTGTAACGCGTTGGCCAATCAGAGACCTCTCTGTTAATTTCTGTAACGCGTTGGCCAATCAGAGACCTCTCTGTTGATTTCTGTAACGCGTTGGCCAATCAGAGACCTCTCTGTTGATTTCTGTAACGCGTTGGCCAATCAGAGACCTCTCTGTTGATTTCTGTAACGCGTTGGCCAATCAGAGACCTCTGTGTTGATTTCTGTAACGCGTTGACCAATCAGAGGAGGTTTAGTGAGTCAGAATCCACTCACCGAGACGCGAATCCTCCGATTATAATATTATAATAAGAGATTAATTGTGTCGTGTTAACAGATTCATTGATTATAGCGGAATCAGAGATCGTGATAAATTAAAACGAATGACAGCTTTTTAAGAAAGCACACTTTCTTTGCTGTATATTCTCAATTAAAAATGTGAATAAAAGTAGTTTTCATGCTGCTAATGTTGGCGTACATGCAATAAACTTATGGAAGTGACATCTGTATATTCTGACATTGTGATAATAATCATAACTATGGACTGGACATGATATGTCAGAATAGATGAAGGCAAAGCACACTCTACAGTAGACTCAAGATCGTCTGTAGTTGTCTTGGCTTATATAAAGTTATGAAACCACTCGCTTGTAAAGGACACTGGGCACGTCTATGGCGCAGTGGAAGCCTCGGTCCGTCTGCTCGATGTTGTATGCATCACACGGCTCGTCCAGACACTCGTCAGCCGCTGTAGAACGATTAATTCACATTATATGAAGCCACACTAAAGACACATATCAATACACTGCAGTGGAACCGAACGATACTCGGTTTAAACATCACAAACCTGCTCCTGAATATGAATAATCCTCCTCCTCTTCTTCATAGCATTCGTCCTGAACTGGATTTTTCCTGTAAATTCTCCCATTGATGTGAATGAGAGCCGGCCGTAAGACTTCCATCACACACACACACACTGCTGGATGAGGTTCATGTACACACAGAGGTTAATGTGACAGAGATAATTAACTGTAATACTGCTGGTTTAATTACTGCAGAAATTCACATCAAAGACAATAAAGAGAAAGAGATATTAACTGGTTCGTTTTAACTCAACATTCAATAAAACACTAGATTTAAAGCAAACAATATATACATTAAAATTAAAACAAAAAGGCAAAATAAAACAAATTACAAGACAGTTGTAAAATTACAAAAATATAATTACAAATATTTAATTAGTTATATTTTATATTTCCAACTGGGGTTAATCTATAAAATATATACTCGTCAATTTATGTATTAATTAATTAGTTTGAGTCATAAATATTTAAGTAATCCACTAAAACTTATAATTTCACAACATATGACATTTGATATTAAATTAACAATACCAGCAGATTACACAAATCAGAACAAAAATGATTTATGTTGACTAATCAGTAAAAACTAATTAGCAATTGTTTTTACGCTATTTTCACTGAAACACAACTGTCACGAACATCATTATTATTCTGTAATAAACTGACAAGTGTCTGTAACTTATATGAGCTCTTCTGAAAGTGTGCAGGTCACGGGAGAAAATACTGAAATTCAGCACGAAGACGTTTAAATGTGTTATAAATGCAGAAATGTATTTCATATTTTATCATATTCGTGTGCTGGTGACTGACTGAACTTTAATACAACACTAATAAACCACAAAACTAGGGCGAAAGTACTCCGAACCCAAGAAAAACAAACCAGAACAAAAACTCGCAAGAAAGTATAAATGTAATTATTAAATTATTAATCTTTTTACCTTCGAGCTGTTGTTTGTTTGCATGAAACTGAGGACGGAAGACTTCGCGCTCACTTCCGCTTTCAGCGTCACGCTTAAAAGTCCTCAGCTGAGAGGAAATAATATATAATATATTTCTTAACAAGTTATAATGAAATATGTTTCATGTATATCATATTTAAATATGTACTATGCATTTAAATAATATAGAAGTGAACTATATTGTACTTTTAATCAACTTTTAACAGTCAAGAGATACGTCTTGACGTCTTGACCAGCATTTACTATTTCGCATTAAGTACATATTTTGTTTCAATTTAAAAATTAGTAAAAGTATGTGAAAAAATAATGCCAAAAGTAAAAATATATATATAATAAATACTAAATTAAATAAAAATAAACGAATGGGCCTCACTCACATCACGTTTGCGTCGCGACGTTAGTGGGCGCTCCGACGTCCGATCAGCGTCAAACTGACGTAAACAAACGCTCTGAAGAAACATCAGCGGCGGCAGCGACGCAGGTTATCAACAAATACTACACCATTTTAACATATATTTAGCTTTATTTTGATCATTATTTACATATACTGCTCTTGAAACGGTTATTAAGTGTGGAATAGTGATAATGATTTGCGCTCTTACGAGTGTCGCTTTTGGGATTTCAAATTGTCTATAGCATTCAATTTGTTGTATTTTTAATTAAAATGTCAAAGTTAAAAATAATTAATATAGTGAAATGTTATATTCTGTGTCTCTTTGATTGTTCTGTGCGTGTATAGGGTTTTTCTATGGGCTGTTATATCATGCTTTTTTTCAATGTCTGTAGTAAACCCAGGTTTTGCCCAAACAGTGTCTGTAGGAAACCCAGGTTTTGCCCAAACAGTGTCTGTAGTAAACCCAGGTTTTGCCCAAACAGTGTCTGTAGGAAACCCAGGTTTTGCCCAAACAGTGTCTGTAGGAAACCCAGGTTTTGCCCAAACAGTGTCTGTAGGAAACCCAGGTTTTGCCCAAACAGTGTCTGTGAGAAACCCAGGTTTTGCCCAAACAGTGTCTGTAGGAAACCCAGGTTTTGCCCAAACAGTGTCTGTAGGAAACCCAGGTTTTGCCCAAACAGTGTCTGTAGTAAACCCAGGTTTTGCCCAAACAGTGTCTGTAGGAAACCCAGGTTTTGCCCAAACAGTGTCTGTAGGAAACCCAGGTTTTGCTCAAACAGTGTCTGTAGGAAACCCAGGTTTTGCCCAAACAGTGTCTGTAGGAAACCCAGGTTTTGCCCAAATAGTGTCTGTAGTAAACCCAGGTTTTGCCCAAACAGTGTCTGTAGAAACCCAGGTTTTGCCCAAACAGTGTCTGTAGGAAACCCAGGTTTTGCCCAAACAGTGTCTGTAGGAAACCCAGGTTTTGCCCAAACAGTGTCTGTAGGAAACCCAGGTTTTGCCCAAACAGTGTCTGTAAGAAACCCAGGTTTTGCTCAAACAGTGTCTGTAGTAAACCCAGGTTTAGCCCAAACAGTGTCTGTAGGAAACCCAGGTTTAGCCCAAACAGTGTCTGTAGGAAACCCAGGTTTTGCTCAAACAGTGTCTGTGATAAACCCAGGTTTAGCCCAAACAGTGTCTGTAGTAAACCCAGGTTTTGCTCAAACAGTGTCTGTGATAAACCCAGTTCCCCTATCGATACTCCACTGCATCGCGCCTTGTAAAGACGCATATGGAAAAAATGCCTTTTTCTCCTGAACTGAAGTCTTATTTAATCACGCAGTGAAACTGCACGACTATTGGTTCGTGCAGGTGTAGAAAACGAACCAATGGGTCGGCAGCGAGCTGCACGAACCTATGGCGACACGCGCCAATATTCCCGCCGAAACGGGCGGGCATCTGGCTATATAAGCGGTCGTTTAGCCATAGGATCCTCAGATTTTTCTCCTTCAGCGACGGCGACTTTGTCTCGCTGATCCAGAGAAGCCTACTCGCCGTTGACACGCCCGCAGTAGGACCCAGCGACCTCGATCTGCTCGGCTGATCCGCCTTCAACGCCCCAGCATCGCAGCAGTTCGGTCCCGTTCGCTGCCGCTATCCGGCGATCACGTAAGTTTTTCTAAAGAGCAAATCGGCGTTCTAATGCCGCCGTTACTGCGGCTCGTGCAGGGGAGACCTGCACGCCGATGACGGTCACAGCGAGTGTGTTTCCTGCCTGGGGAAAGCCCATGCGGATGCCGCTCGCTGGTTCTGATTGCTCTCACTGCGAGAGCATCGGTCTCGCCTCTCTGCGCCGCGCGCACGCTTTCTTTTCAGAGAGCGATCCGCCCCTCAGCGCCCTCCCGTTTTCTTCCTCTCAGGGACCTGTGAGGAAAAACAGCGGGCAGAGGTTTTCAGCGCCTGGTTGAAAGCGAGCTCACGCCGGCTCAGATCCCGTGCCTCGTTTTCACCACACAGAGAGCTTTCTCCCGTCCTTTTTATCCAACCTGACCAGCGTCCCTCCAAGCGTGAGCGATCTGGTCTCGTTTGGGGAAGTGACGATGAGCTGGCCGATGACAGCATGTCACTGGTAGCTTCAGATGCTGAGGAGCTGTGTGGCTCAGTGACTGACCCGCCTCAGGTTTGCCCGCCCAGCGCCGCCAAAGCCGGGATGGATGCCGAACTTTTCCGTGTCCTCTCCAAAGCGGTTGAAGAGCTGGGTTTGGAGTGGTCTCCACCAGAGGAGCCCTCTCGCAGCCGCCTGGATGAGTGGTTTCTGCCGGCGTCAGGCCCTCAACAACGACCATCGCCGTTCTTCCCTGAAGTACATGACGAGCTCACGAGATCTTGGCGCTCTCCTTACTCTGCCCGCCTCCGTGCCCTCACTACGGTTGATGGCGCTGAAGAAAAGGGATATGAGAGGATGCCTCAACTGGATGAGTCAGTGGCTGCACATCTCTGCCCACCCACTGCCATCGGCTGGAAGGCGAAAGCCAGTCACCCGTCCAAGCCATGCAGGACCACTTCAGCGCCGCTGGACGCTCCCACGCTTCAGCTGGACAGGCGGCAGCGCCCACTCTATGGCGGTTTTACAGGTCTATCAGGCCAAGCTCCTCTCTGCCATAGACGAGTCTGAGCCTGATCCTGCGACTCTCAGGGAGCTGAGAAGCGCAACAGACCTAGCTTATGAGCCACCAAGACTACCGCCCAAGCCATAGGAAGGTCTATGGCCAGCCTGGTAGTGCTCGGCGCCACCTGTGGCTCACGCTGACGGAGATCAAGGATGCGGACAGGGTCTCCTTCCTTGATGCTCCAATTTCCCCCAGCGGCCTCTTTGGACCTGCGGTGAAAGGATTCGCTGAGCGCTTCACAGAAGCACAGAAGGCGTCACAGGCTATGCGACACTTCCTGCCCAAGCGCTCCAGCCCAGCAGCTGCTCAGAGTCGCCCCAGGACTGCGCCCGACTCAGCAGTCTGCGAAACCTGCACCTGCCGCCACGCCTCAGCCTGCTAGAACTCAGCAGCGCGAGGGCGTTCACGCTCAGCCAGACGCCACCCCCCTCCGACACGCCAGGGCCCCCGACTCAAGATAGCGTTGGACCCTGTGCGCCCGGCGTCCTCCTGATCTGCAGGACAGGAAGAGGAGAGGGTCGAGTCCCGCCACGGCCGGACCGCCCACCAAAAGGCCTCTCATGGAAACCTCTTGGCACCCGTTCTTTTCCGGGTGCAGAGGGTGTGTCTGTTGCTACAGGGTCCGTACAGCGACCATGCAACTGTCCGCTGTGATAGCGGAAAAATAAAACACAAACATTCTCAAAAAGAGCAATTTTCTTCTTCCGTCCCTCACGAGTGCCCTGCCTCCGTGCAGCCGGCCACTCGAGTTTATCCAACCCCTTGCCACGCGGGCCGAGGCCTGGCAGGCCATCCCGGTGTCAGAGTGGGTTATGGGGATAATAAAACGAGGTTATTCACTCCAATTGCTCAAGACCCCCGCGCTTCAGCGGCGTGGTCTCCACTCGGTGCAGGGCGAGAACGCCGCTCGCGTTCTGCGCTCAGAGGTGATGGCTGCTGGAAAAAGGAGCCATAGAAATGGTTTCTCCAGCTTTGAGCGAGTCAGGCTTTTACAGCCGTTACTTCCTCGTCCCCAAAAAGGATGGCGGCCTCCGGCCCATCCTCGATCTCAGACGCCTGAATCACGCCCTCATGAGACGGCCGTTCAGGATGATCACACTGAAGCAGATCCTCTCGCAGATTTGCACAGAGGACTGGTTCTGTTCTCTGGACCTGAAAGATGCATACTTTCACATCCAGATAGCCCCCATCACAGACGATTCTTGAGATTCGCCTTCGAGGAGTGGCTTACCAGTACACGGTCCTACCCTTTGGGCTGTCTCTGGCCCCCGTACTTTTACGAAGTGCATGGACGCCGGCTCTTTCCCCTCTGAGACAGATGGGAATCGCATTCTCAACTACCTCGACGACTGGCTCATTCTGGCCCAGTCAGAGGTGGAACTACTTTCACACAGAACCCTCATCCTCAGCCACTTAGGCGCCTGGGGCTCAGGGTCAATTTCGCCAAAAGCGCACTGTCTCCCAGCCAACGAATATCGCTCCTGGGTACAGTTCTGGACTCAGCTCACATGAGAGCGGTGATAGCGCCAGAACGCGCTCTGGCCATTCAGAAACTTCGCGGCCACCTTCAAGAGCGACACCGCTCGCCCACTCAAAGTGTTTCAGAGAATGCTGGGCCTTATGGCGCAGCATCGCCAGTGTTACAGCTGGGCCTGCTCCGCATGCGCCCCTTCAACGCTGGTTGAAACCACGGGTTCCACACAACGCATGGCGTCACACGGACGCTTGCATATCAGGGTGAATCAGGCCTGTGTAACAGCCCTGACCCCTGGAAGAACCCACGGTGGATGGAGAAGGGCGTGGCCATGGGGTTGGTCCACACCAGGAAAGTTGTCACGACAGACGCCCAACACAGGTTGGGGCGCCAGCGGCGGCAAACCGACCTTCGCCATTGGTCGAAGACGGAGAGCGCCACATCAACTGCTTGGAAATGCTAGCAGTTTGTCGAGCCTGCCAGTTTTTCCTGCCGGACCTAATAGGACGCCATGTGCTGATTCGCTCAGACAACATGTCCGTGGTGTCCTATATAAATCACCAGGAGGTGTCTCCTCGAGCGCCTCTTTATTCTGGCAGGCGCCTTCTGGAATGGGCTCAGCTCAACCTGCGCTCGCTGAGGCAGCACACCTGCCGGGCAGACTGAACCAAGGAGCAGATATGCTATCTCGGAGCAATGTCCTCAGAGGTGGATGCTCCATCCGCAGGTGGTTCAGAAGATCTGGAAGACCTTTGGCAAGGCAGAAGTAGACCTTTTCGCCTCCAAAGACAACTCTCACTGCCCAACTTATTATTCAAGGACAGGGATGCGTTGGCCCACGATTGGCCCAACCTCCTCCTTTATGCATTCCCCGATCGCCCTGCTTCCACAGGTCGTCAGGCGTATCAGGAACAGGGTCACAAGGTGCTATTGGTGGCCCCTTGTGGAGGAACCAACCTTGGTTGTCAGAGCTGACTCAGCTACTGACAGCAGCCCCTGGCCCGTGCCCCTGAGGACGGGATCTCCTCTCTCAGGCGACGGAACAATATGGCACCCTCGACCCGAGCTGTGGGCTCTCTACATTTGGCAGCTCAATGGGAGCCTACTGGCTTCCCAGAAGTGTTAAACACCATTTCTGAGGCTAGAGCCCCGCTCACGAGACGCCTCTATGCCCTTAAGTGGTCTGTTTTCTCCACTTGGTGCCTCAACCGTGGTGAAAACCCCTCTACCTCTGAGTTAGCGGTGGTTCTGTCCTTTCTGCAGGAACTGCTAGATAAAGGACGTTCTCACTCTACACTCAAGGTGTTCGTAGCAGCTATAGCGGCCTTTCATGCCCCTATAGCGGGCCAGTCGGTAGGCAGAGACAACTCAGTTGTCCGTTTTCTGAAGGGAGCCAGGAGGTTGAATCCACCTCGGCCCCTTACTGTCCCTACATGGGATCTGCCCACTGTACTGAGGGCCTTGAAAGGCCCTCCTTTTGAGCCGCCATAGTCTACGGACCTCCGGTCACTTTCGCTGAAAACTGCTCTGCTACTAGCACTAAGCGTCGGTTAAGCGAGTTGGAGACCTGCAGGCGCTCTCTACTAGCCCTGCCTGCCTGGAATTGGGCCTAACGACTCCAAGGTCGTCCTGAAACCAAGGCATGGTTATGTACCTAAGGTACTTTCAACCCCGTTCAGAGCTCAGGTCATCACGCTCTCCGCTTCCTCCGTCTGAGGAGGACCGGGAGTTATCTTTGTTATGCCCTGTCAGAGCTCTGAGAATCTACTGAGCGTTCCGCCTTTTAGGCATACGGAACAGCTCTTTGTTAGCTTCGTAACCGCACCAAAGGACATCCGGTCACGAAGCAGAGACTCTCTAAGTGGATAGTGGATGCTGTCATGCTGGCATACTCTTCTTTGGGCCTGCAATGCCCCATTGGAGCACGAGCCCATTCGACTAGAGGCATCGCCTGCGTCATGGGCGTGGTCTAGCGGTGTATCCATTACAGAGATTTGTACGGGCGGCTGGCTGGGCCACTCCGTCCACATTTGCTAGGTTTTATAACCTGGACATACCGGCCTTACAGGCCAGAGTCCTCTCTGCTTAGATGAGCTTGTACACATACGCTGTGGGAACAATCCTGTCAGAGATTTCTTGACCGCAATGCGCTCAGGCTCTCTAATTGGCACCCTGCATACTCCGGTTAACTGAGTATACAGAAGTGGAACGATTATCCAGGCCGAGCACGACCTCTATGAGTTTAGCTCGCTTTAGCCTGAAGTATACTACTTACTTCCCTATGGGCATTTATGTTTATGGAAGTATATACAGTCGCTCATCTACCCTAGCACGGCGTGATTAAATTCAGTTCCCATATGCGTCTTTACAAGACGCAGTACGAGTGAGTATCGATAGAACGATCGGTTACTATCGTAACCTCGGTTCCCTGAGATACGGAACGAGTACTGCGTACTTTGCCGCCAGGTAGCTGCACGACTCAGTCGTCGCTCAGTCGAAGTAAACCTGAGGATCCTATGGCTAAACGACCGCTTATATAGCCAGATGCCCCGCCTGCGTTTCGGGCGGGAATATTGGCGTATCGTCGCCATAGGTTCGTGCAGCTCCGCTGCCGACCCATTGGTTCGTTTTCTACACCCTGCACGACCAATAGTCGTGCAGTTTTCACTGCGTGATTAAATAAGACTTCAGTTCAGGAGAAAAAAGGCATTTTCCCATATGCGTCTTTACAAGGCGGTACTGGTTCCGTATCTCAGGGAACCGAGGTTACGATAGTAACCGAGTACGGTTTAGCCCAAACAGTGTCTGTAGGAAACCCAGGTTTTGCCCAAACAGTGTCTGTGATAAACCCAGGTTTTGCTCAAACAGTGTCTGTAGGAAACCCAGGTTTTGCCCAAACAGTGTCTGTAGGAAACCCAGGTTTTGCCCAAACAGTGTCTGTAGTAAACCCAGGTTTTGCCCAAACAGTGTCTGTAGGAAACCCAGGTTTTGCCCAAACAGTGTCTGTAGGAAACCCAGGTTTTGCTCAAACAGTGTCTGTGAGAAACCCAGGTTTTGCTCAAACAGTGTCTGTAGGAAACCCAGGTTTTGCCCAAACAGTGTCTGTAGTAAACCCAGGTTTTGCCCAAACAGTGACAGATTGAGTTGTTTCGGATGATCAATCTGTAATCTGTAGTCTTGTATAAGCTACAGTAGGAGCTGTATTTACTGTAATGTAGTTTTTGTGTGATCTGTAGATTGTGAATGGCAGCGTCTTCGTCCTCGTCCTCGGCTGGAGGAGTCAGCGGCAGCTCGGTGACCGGATCCGGCTTCAGCGCTTCGGAGCTCATCCCTCCCAGAAAAGTGCTGTACACGTACCCAAAAGGAGCTGGAGAGATGATGGAGGGTGTGTGTGCCGTTCCCCTCGTTGTTTAGCATTTCTGAATACCATGCTTGTCCCTCTGAAGCTCAAAAATGGTACATCCGGTAGCCTGTTATATAAACTGTCATGGAACGATTTTTCCCAGTTTAGGTCCTTCGCTGGAGCCTCTTTTGTTTTTGAAATCTGAGTGTGGTTTCTGGGTCATT
>CM050430.1:28000021-28005021 GCA_027564155.1 Gymnocypris eckloni scoliostomus | reverse complement strand
GTGAGACGTAAAGTCAGAATCACGAGATGTAAAGTCAGTATAGTGAGACGTAAAGTCAGAATTGCGAGATGTTGTAAATAAGAAATAAAGGTAAATAAATAATGTATAAATAATGTATTTACTGGGTGACTGTAATTTAATGCTCAGAAAATCTGCTGTGAGAAGACATGCTAAAATTGCACCCTTCCTCAGGACTGAGGTGTTTTTCATTCACTGCGTCTTTAAGGCACATTTGTCAGGGGTCAGATCTTCAACAGTTGTCCTCAAGCCCAGTTCTGCTGAGGTGTGAAAAACACCAAACCTTTCTAAAAGCACCACATAAACATGTGCTATAGTCCAGTGGTTCTCAAACCTGTCCTGGAGACCCCCAACCACAGCAGATTTTGCATGTCTCCCTTATTTAAGCACACCTCATTCAACTCATTAGTAGAGTCTGCAAGACTTTAAATTGGTGTGGCCTATGAGAAACGCATATCAAATATGTGGTGCCTTGTGTCCCCAGGACAGGTCTGAGAACCACTGCTATAGTCTACCACTGATTTAACACAGAAAAACTGACTTTCTGAGGCCCTTAATGTTGTTTTCATGCGGCTGAACTGATTCAAATGCATTATATGCTAAAGCTGCAGCAGGGTTTGAGGGAAAACACACCCCTGGCAAGCAAACAGAAGACAGGAATGTGCTTGTCCGTGTGGGACGGTCTCTGCTGACCAGCAACAGGCCTTCGTTTCTAAACTAGGAAACTATTAACCCTTCACGAACCTCCAGCGATTCACACTGTACCGCATGGCCAAACCCTGCCACTTTAGCTCAAAGACACATCAAAGTACATCTCGCTTTATTATCAACTCTTTCCAGTGAAGACTAGCGCTTTCTAATATGCCAAAGTGTGTTAGTTTCAGGGATTTCATGTGAAAACTCCCAACAAATTCAGACCGCTTTAGCACTTTAAGTCTGGTTACATCGTGAAAACAGGGTTAATGTGTTCTTAGACTTTTTAAATTATTATTCTGGATAAACAAAATACTAAGAAAAGTGTATTATAGTGTATTTTACACTATAGAAAAGCATTACTGTTATGTTTAACCCATAAAAATCAGTTTTCTTGGTACCTATAGGTCGATTCTGAGACATTAATGATTTTTATTTGAATAAAACTAGTTGTTTTAGATGTTTTCATTTTCAGGTTACCATTTGTTTGTGTGTGTGTGTGTGTGTGTGTGTGTGTGTGTGTGTGTGTGTGTGTGTGTGTGTGTGTGTGTGTGTGTGTGTGTGTGTGTGTGTGTGTGTGTGTAACTATTCACCATTTAGTAAAGTGTTCACCATCAAAAGTACAAACGTGAATGTGAACTTTTTAGTTTGGTTTCATTTTAAAGAGTGTTATTAATCAATATTTTAGACTAAAATATAAGAAAATGTCTTCATTTGAGGTTTTATGAACTATAAAAAAAAGTTTTAACTTGCAATTTGTAGCTATTTCTACTTTATTTACATAAAACCTAGTTTTTTATATGCAAATCTATTTAGGTCTTTGTATAAAACCAGTTGTTTTAGAGGTTTCGAGCTACCGTTTTGTTTTTTATGGTAACTAGTCACCATTTTGTAAAGTTTTTCACCATCAGAAGTACAAATGTGAAAATTCAGACCCCGTAAAAGTGAACTTTTGGTGTGTGTGTGTGTGTGTGTGTGTGTGTGTGTGTGTGTTTTACTTTGGTTTAGTTTTAAAGAGTGTTTAAGCGTGTTAAGACTTTTTAAAACAATACTTTAGATTAAAATATGAGGAAAATTCTACATTTAAGGTCTTATAAACTATAAAAAGTGTTAACCCATGTAATAGTTCACAATTTTGTATTTATTTAACCTATAAAACGTAGTTTTGTTGGTATAAGTAAGTGTATTTAGGTCTTTGAACAAAGCCAGATGTTAATTTAGATGGCAGTATTTTGTTCACTTTACTTTAAATAGTTTGGCAATGTGACATACATTTTTAAAAGTACAAATATGAGATCATAAAAGTTGTATGATGATAACAATAGCAGAAGAACAGCAAAAGTTGTGTACAATGAAGAATAGGTCAGCTTTCCAAAAGTATCTCACGCCATAAACCTTTATTAAACCCAGCAGGCATGAACTGGATAAGAAAGCATGCATGGATCTCACAGTGTGTTTATTTAGTCATCATCAGTCATTGTGTGCACGACTAACAACTCATCTATAGAGTCAGTATTTCACAATTCCGTTTCAATGTGCAGACGTGAGATTCGCCACTGCATGTGCTGGGTTGAAGACAAAAGACGATGTGAGAAAGAAACAGCCACGCTCTCATTGATCGGCGCTGCTTCGTGTTACCAGGCGAACTTGGGACGCGAAAGACGTGACATAACCGCTGATTGGCTGGAAACGCTTAGGGGGCGTGGCCAGCGCCAGTGGGTATATAAGCCGGCGCAGAAAGGGTTGCGTCAGTGTTTGCAGGACTCTCTGCGGATACCATCAGCTGCTGCACTTACTCCACTCTTACACGGCTTTGGTCTTTGTTACGCACTGTTCTCGGAAACTAGCCAGAATTCATCTCAGCTGAGGATCTACAGTACTGAATATCGGTGAGTGTCTTATTTGATGGTTTTCATGCTTAAACAGCGCTGTTTGTATTGTTGTTCAATCAAACCTTGGAGTACAATGCAAGACAAAAGTATGCTGCATTTCTGATCATCACTAATTACTGCAATATTCATAACATCAGCACTGCTAAATCAGTCACATAACTGGCATTATATTTTATTTTTTAGTTAAAATGACAGAATACTTTGTTATTTGACATATTTGTTTATTCTACAGAGATGATTTTTCTTGCTTAGTGTCGTCTTGTTTTCCCAGAATAATTATGCAAGCATTTTTAGATGAGACGGAAAAATGACTTTACATTGTTTTCAGAAAAAAAAATCAATATTTAGTGAGTTTATGCTTATAAAACAACAGAAACCTGTTAATGGGGCAAGAAAAATAAACTTGATTCAAAATTAAAATATTTTTTCTTGTCTTGTTTTATGCATAAAAGTAATTTTCCAATACAAAAGCATAAACTTAATTAATTTTTCAGAATGCAAAACTTTATATCAGTAGTCATTTTGCTTGTAAATGCATCTTGAGTTACACATTTGTCCTGGAAAAGCCAAAAATACAATTATAATTTTTTGCAGCAATGCACCAGCTGCTTTTGTGTCTCGTGCATGAATAATAAAACCAAATCTTCTCTTTTACAGTCATCCTAAAACACAACAATGCACGAGGAACTGATGTCCAGCCTTTCATCTGAAGACTCGAGTCTCTCATCCACACCAACATCTGATGCTCCGTCCAAACGCTTGTCCTGGAGCAAACTGATGCAGAAACTGCACAGCAGCCAAAGCCTGGACTCCGATTCAGACAATCACAGCAGCACCGACGATGCATCAGATGCAGGTAAACACAAGTTTCCATGCATGTGTTTTCAAACTAGTTCTCACGCAAGTTCTGGAGTCTAATGCACGCTTGCATCCGTCTCCCGCAGGTTCCATATCCCTCTCCGAATCAGACTTGTTTTTTGACCCGACCGAAGAGGCGTTGTGTAAAGAAGTGGTGCAGCTCATCGCACTTAACCTGGCTGACGCCAAAGACGGCGTCTTGCACTGTTCCAAGCTGCACGTTCCCGAGAAACTCCTGGAGCACATCGGCCAGGAGCTGGTGCATCTGTCGGTCAGCGAGCCCTGTGGCCTTCGCGGTGCCCTCGTTGACCTTTGCGTGGAGCAGGACGGCGGCTATGAAGCCGTGGCAGAAATCTCCGTCGACCCGGATCTCGTTCCCACCTTCCAGCTCACGCTCGTGCTGAGGCTCGACTCCCAGGGCTTCTGGCCAAAGATCCAGGGGCTTTTCGCTTCGTCTCCGGTTCTTAGAAGTGCACTTAAACTGAGCACTGGATTTAGAGTTATTAAAAGAAAACTGTACTGCTCTGAAGAGCTTTTGATTGAAGAATGCTGAGCCTGATTGTACATGTCATGAACTTTTACTAGGTTTTAAGATGGGTCTCACGAGGCCTGATTGTTGTGTGACTCTTTAAAGCAGATGTAGGGTATATATAAAAGACTTTGTAATACAGTTCATGTAGCACTTTTGCTGACGTTCTTCTGTTGAAATGTCTACCTCAGGTTTATGGAAACCAAATGTGGCAGCTGTTTTCCATGTAAGAAGAAACTTGATGTTTTTCTGTTATTGTTCAAAGATGTGTGGATGCAGTTATTGTTCCCTTTGATCGAATGGATTTAGTTTTTTTACAATCATGCATATTCCATGCATTTATTTATTTGATATTCAAATGCAATTGATTCTGTTTTTTGTACTTGAACAAAATTCAGAAAATAAAATATTTTTAAAGAAACGGTGTCTTTTTTTTTTTTTGACGCATTCGGTCACTGACCGCAAACGTACTTACATTAGATTTTAGACACTCAACAGATGTTTTTATCTAACGCAACTTGAAGTGCATTAATGGTGAAACATGCATTATGAATTTATGCATACTCTGGGAATCAAGAAGAGGAGAAATTATAGTATTTTAATTGCAGCTCCATGCATATGTTTTTTTTCTTTCTATTGTAATAAACCTGCTTCGATAACTTGATTTGATTCACTGACAAAGTACTTTAGTTTTGATCAGTATATTTGTGCTACCCAAATACTATTTTAAAGAAATATGCTGTTTTACAGCATATTGTATTATAAGTTAATCCATTAATTATGCTTTGCAATGCACCGTATGATCTCACAAATAACTGTAATCATAGTTATTATACAATATATATTCATTGTTACACCTTTAGATATTATAATGCATTAAAACACATGATAATCAACCAACTTCAGATGCAACAAGAAATCTACAAATATTATAATGAATTTTGATTCCATCACGGTGTCAGCAATGCTCTGCAGTGAATGGGTGCCGTCAGAATGGGTCTGAACAGCTG
>CM050430.1:27930021-27992521 GCA_027564155.1 Gymnocypris eckloni scoliostomus | reverse complement strand
ACACACACACACACACACACACACACACACACACACACACACACACACACACACACACACACAGACACACACACACACACACACACACACACACACACACACACATTACTCAGTCTCCAGAAGTCTCCACACAGTCTGGTCTGCTCATAACGTCTCTTTAGTGTCCTCTGCTGTTTCTCTCAGAGAACACCGCTACAGCGCGTCAAACCGCTGCCACTTTACAAGCCATCGCACTTCAGGTCAATTGTGTCAATTCATTTAATTAACAGAATTTGAAAAATGCTATATTTTATACAGTTTCATTAATTAAAATAGTTTTATCCTGTATATAATTGAAAAAATACAATTATAAATACAGTCCTCCACCAGGACTGCTGGAGTGACCTGAATCAAAAGCTAAGAGGCTATTGATGAAAATATGAGAAAAATTATTTTCCCTAAAATGGAGATTTTCACAGTTCCTCACCCCTCGGTGTTCTCCTCTCTCGGCATTATTCTGATTAAAGCGCATCCGTCCGTTACTGTACATGTGAACATTACCTGAAACACACACAGTCATGAAATACAGACAAATAAACTCTCCACAACAACGGCTTCTCGGACTCAATCATGCTTATTCAATTCAGATCATAGTTTGGAAATAATGACTCTTATGAAAACCTTCAAGTACGTGTGCAGGTCATATATGTGTCTCTGCAGCACAGACGCAGTCATAAGCAGCAATAGACAACAATACATTGTATGAGTCAAAATTATACATTTTTATTAAATGCCAAAAATCATTAGATATTAAGATCATGTTCCGTGAAGATATTACCTACCGTAAATATATCAAAACTTAATTATTGATTATTAATATGCATTGCTAAGAACTTAATTTGAACAACTTTAAAGATGATTTTCTCAATATTTAGATTTTTTTGCACCCTCAGATTCCAGATTTACAAATATTGTCCAAACCATACATCAATGGAAATATTATTTATGCATCTTTCAGATGATGCATAAATCTCAATTTCACAAAATTGACACTAAAGACTGGTTTTGTGCTCCAGGGTCACATTTCACCCCACAATGAAGGATACAAAAATGTAATAATATATTTGTGAAGAGAAAATTATTACAGAAAAACAAAAACATTGTATTCAAGTGTATTGCAGTAATGTATGGAAGCTTGTTACCACCACAGAATAAAAAAATAGTGCTGTCAAATTATTAATCGCATGCAAAATAAAAATGTTGTTTATATAATATATATGCATGTACTGTGTATATTTATGTTTACACATATACAGTATATATATATAAATATTTGCATGTATATACATTTATATTAGATATAAATATATTTAATATATTAAAATAAATCTGAAATATATACATGCATGTGTGTGTACTTATATACATAATAAATATACACAGCACACACACACACACACACACACACACACTCAGACTCACACACACACACACGCTCAGACTCACACACACACACACACACATGCTCAGACTCTCACACACACACACACACACACACACACACACACACACACACACATGCTCAGACTCACACACACACACACACACACACACACACACACACACGCTCAGACTCTCACACACACACACACACACACACACACACACACACGCTCAGACTCACACACACACACGCTCAGACTCACACACACACACACATGCTCAGACTCTCACACACACACACACACACACACACACACACACACACACACATGCTCAGACTCACACACACACACACGCACACACACACACACACACACACACGCTCAGACTCTCACACACACACACACACACACACACACACACACACACACACACACACGCTCAGACTCACACACACACACACGCTCAGACTCACACACACACACACACACACACCGCACACACACACACACACACGCTCAGACTACACACACACACACACACACACACACACACACACACACACACACACACACACACACACACACGCTCAGACTCACACACACACACACACACGCTCAGACTCACACACACACACACACACGCTCAGACTCACACACACACACACACACACACACGCACACGCACACACACACACACTCACTAGAAGGGAAGCCTCCTCCGAAGAACATGTTGAAGAGATCCTCCGGTGAAATATCGGCCTGGAAGTGTGTGTCGTCGGTCTGGCTGGACCGGGCCGAGCCGCTGCGCTCCTCTCCGAACTGATCGTACTGCCGTCTCTTTTCCACATTCGACAGAACTGCGTACGCGTTTCCTATAGCTGCGGCACAAACACAGTTACACAGCAGTTCAACTCGAGAAGTTACATCTTCAACAGTTTAATTAGAATCCTTAACGATACAAAACACTTCATTCTTTCAGTAACTACGTCAATTATTCTGCTCACACTTTAGATTCGACTCCAACTCTCACTATGCGTCAATATACTCCTAATTACTGCTTATTCATACTTAGTAAAGCATTTACATATTTTAGAATAAACTCTTGCAGAATAAGACATTAATATGTGCTTATTAAGTCAAAATAACTGACAATATCCCAGTAATATTCATGCTAATACCAACTAGTTAATAGTGAGAATTGGACACTAAAGTGATACTAATATTAATATTAAATCTCCAAAGCATGCATTTTAGGGTTAGACTTTAAACCCACTCTACACAGTGTTAAGTTTAATTACATAGAAGTAACTGTAATTAAATACAGACATACTTCAAGTGATTAAATGACATATCTTTGCTCTTTTGCTAGTTTTGATTGCTTTGATTGTCCTCATTTGTAAGCTGCTTTGGATAAAAGCGTCTGCTATATGACTGAATGTAAATTAGAGTAGCTAATTACTCACACCCAGCACTGTTGATGTTAATGAGGGTTACTGCAGATAGATGCCTGTACCTTTAAACGCCTCGGTGGCTCCCGGAGCGTGATTCTTATCAGGGTGGAACTTTAAAGCCAGTTTTCTGTAGGCTTTCTTCAGGTCGTCTTCAGACGCATCTTTCTGCACGCCGAGAATCTCGTAGTAGTTCTTGCACTGCTTTATTCTGCCAGAGCCACAACACAACACAACACACGTCTTAAACGACTGGATCTGGGTCAGACTGTTCACATCACAATGCTTTCGCACATTGAAATCAAGCTGGAATCAAATTTAAGTATTAGAGTAACAAAAAAAATAATAAACTAAAACAAAAAGCTTAAGTTACTCAAATAGCTAAAAATAAAACAATTATAGTAAAAAAAATAATAATAATAAAAAAAAAAATAACTTAAGTAGTCAAATAGCTAAAAATAAAACAATTATAGTAAAAAAATTAAAAAATAAACTTAAGTACTCAAAAATCTAAAAATAAAACAATTATAGTAAAAAAAATACAAAAGTAAAGAAAAAAAATAACTTAAGTAGTCAAATAGCTAAAAATAAAACAATTATAGTAAAAAAAATAAAAAAAATAAACTTAAGTACTCAAAAATCTAAAAATAAACAAATTATAGTAAAAAAAATAAATAAGAAAAAACAACTTAAGTACTCAAATAGCTAAAAATAAAACAATTATAGTAAAAAAAAGAAAAAAAACCTTAAGTACTCAAATAGCTAAAATAAAACAATTATAGTAAAAAAAAAAAACTTAAGTACTCAAATAGCTAAAAATAAAACAATTATAGTATAAAAAAAAAAAAAAATTAAGTACTCAAATAGCTAAAAATAAAACAATTATAGTAAAAAAAAAAAAAACCACAGTGTAAGATTACTAAAAGTACAATTAAAACATAACAGTATAGAAATACTACAACAGCACTGATTTGGATCTTATTAAATAAATATGTTTAATATGAAGTACTAAATTAACTAAAACTGTGGGGAAAGGCTAAATAATAGTCAAAAAGTTAAATCTGAAAATATTACAATAAAACCTAATAAACACTATAACAGCACTATATAAATAATACTAAGTTTAAGTACTAAAAAAATATAATTGATTTCTATAAAAACGTAAAACTTAATAGAAATAAATAAATGCAAAACATTTACTAAAACTTATTCTGAAATAAAACTATATAAACACTAAACAGAAATATAAAAAATAAATAAATGACAAATACATTACAAACTTAACTTTTGAAATAAGTCAAATATTAACGCCAATTCAAAACATTTGTAAATACTAATAGCATTATATAAATAATAGATTAAAAAAACACATCTGTTGATGTAAATATATTTAGGTGAATTTTTAATTATCATGAAGAACAAAATCCCTGCTTTTGGTTCAGAAAACCTTGATTAGCTTTATAAGTGCATTTAAAAAATGTGGTAAAAATAAGACTATAAATGTAGTTTATGATTCCTGTCAGTCAACCGCACGAGTCTCGATGTTCTGTCATCAAACACTGGTGATGTGAAACACTGTCCGCACCTCCTGACCGCCTCGGCCTGCTCCAGTGTGTAGGGTTTACTGGAGTCGACAGGTGCCGCTCCGTTACTGCTGACCCCAGACCTGCGCTGACGAGCTTCTCCTGCGGCGCCGTTCTGCTCCAGAGACGCCAGCAGCTCTGATGAACAACCACACAACTGACCTCAGAGACAGCAGCACAGCTCCCTATGTAGACAACATCAGTTCTGGAAACATGCAGTCTGTCATCATACATCAATGAGTAGTTCACCTAAAAACTTGATTAATGTTTACTCATTATAAAGCCATCCGAGATTAGGATGAGTTTGTTTCTTCATCAGATTTGGAGGAGTGTCTCAGCAATGTATGTGAATGGGTGCCGTCAGAATGAGAGCTGGAGGAAGCGTTATTATGGATTCGTTAAGCGTCTTAATGCTTGATTTGTTTCAGCTTTTGTCTTCTCCAGATGTTAACTGATGGACTGGAGTGCTGTGATGTTTTTATCAGCTCTCATTCTGACGGCACCCATTCACTGCAGAGCATCCATCACAGGCTGATATAACATCTCTCAGTGATTATAGGGCTACTGCACGGACACCTGTACTCATGAAATGCCTGGAGAGACTGGTTCTGCATTACATCAAAGCTGGTCTGCCACTCAGGGTCCACAGATGATGCCATCTCCATTGCCCTCCACACTGTACAGTGCCATCTAGAACACATACGCACGGCTTTTAATACTATCTTACCTAGCTGATTGTTCTGGGCATTCAGCACAACGTCTGCCTGTGGAGCAAGGACTTCTTAACAAAGCGGCCACAGTCCGTGAGAACGGACCCACATTGTTCCTCAACTTTGACAATCGGCACAGGAGTCCCACTGGGCTGTGTGCTCAGCCCGTTTCTCTATTCTCTGGACACACAGTGTACACCATCGGACAACACTAACTCCATTATCTCATTCACGGACGATACGACTGTGGTGGGGTTGATCACAAGAGGCGATGAGTCTGCCTACAGAGAGGAGATAAAGAGGCTGATGGTGTGGTGTACGGAGAACAATCTGGCTCTGAACATCAAGAAAACAACAGAACGTAGAAGTACACACACTCGTCTCAACCTGCAGTCGATAATGTCATTGTATGCAAGTACAATATCTGAATCAATGACACATTTCTCCAGATCTGGTGAAGAAGCAAACTCATCTAATCTTGGCGAGCAAACTTTCATTTCTAGGTGAACTACTCAGCATCGTAGTATGTTCAGATACCGGCTGTGTCTCATAACCTAGTAGTAAATATGAACATGCAGCACTACTGAGTGTGTGAGACGCTTACGTAAACAACATTTACCATGCTAAAAAAAACAATAGAAACCATCACATAAAATCCAATGGTTTCCGTTAAAATACCATTATAGATTTATTTCTAGTAAAACCATTACAAAAGTCCCTTTTGTAGTGTGTTTTGGGCATTTTTTCAATATGATTTAACATCCCACCAATAGAATCCATCACATACCAGTAGACACAATTATAGTTTCCATTAAAACCAATACAATTCCCATTAAACCCATTGCATTTTCTATTGTGTTTTGGGCAGGGTTCTGTTGTTTTTTTCAGCACGTGACCGTCATGCCCTAATATGCTGTCTAACGAGGCAGCTCACTGATTTGAGACACGGCCAGATTAACATGACATCTCAATCTGACCTGTACATGCAATAGTTACATCATTATCATCATCATCAGAGCAGCAGCTCTACATCAACACTCACTAACTACAACAAACAATCACATCTCTATGTGTATAACAGAACAGCAGCGCGTTATGTATCTTATAGAGATTTGCATTAGCATATGATTCAACACAGAGCCGCGCGGTGTATATGAGTGCACTGGGCAACTAATACGACCCGGTATCGCGACCGAGCCGACCAGGCCTGGATTAAGCCCGGGCTCAGAGCGCTCACCCTGGGCTCTGCGCGTCGGGAAAAGCCGCTGCGCTTTCTCCAGGAACCTGCGCGCTTTCTCCGGCCGCGCGTCCTCCAGCGCTCCGATCGCGATCTCGATGCACCGCTCCGCTTCATCCCTGTTCACCTCCATCACTGAGCTACTTAGAAACGCCAGATGATTTAATAAACACACGCAGAGCGCACCATTGAGCTGCGAATCCTGTCAGACGGCTAATAATAATAACCGTTTCCTATGAGACGCCGCGTCGCGAGGTCCCTCAAGGTGGCGCTCTTTGGTCCACAAAGCGCAGATCTCTAATGAAACCCGTTCTAAATTCACGAGGTGTGTTGTTTTGTTGCTGATATCCATGTGGTAGAAAGTATAATTATTTAAAATAATCCCTAACTGACAAACACATTTAAATCTCCTCAACCAATCGCTATAAGAATCGAGTTAATCGCCCAGGGCTGCGATTGGCTCATTCCGCTCAACGCTGAGTAATGTAACACGTGACTACGCTCTCTGCGCGTTGGATTATTTATTACGCCTAAAAAATGACAGAATCGCTTACAAACATGCCGCAATTTCTGTTTCTGCCATATTTCTGAAATATTAGGTGTCGTAGGCTAGTCCGAATTTAGCATTCGAGACACTTTAATTACTTTTTATGCTTTATTTAGACATTTAAGAGTGTTCTTATTCAACATTGTTTCTAAATTATTTTCCATTTAATTTAATTTACATTTATTTTTACTTGATTTAATAGTTTTTTATTTTGTTTACATTTATTTTTACTTTATTTATTTAATAATATTTTATTTTGCTTTATATATATCTATATAAAATGTTAATAATCATCGGAATTATTATATTTCTGGCCTGGGCATTAACCCCTCCCATCGAATACATCTCCGTTTCATAACTACATCTATTCCACCATCTTCTTCTATTTCTATTATTTCTATGGCTAGCTCAACAGGCGAGGAATGATGACGTGTCTATATATTATATATTGCCATTTAAATTAATTGAAAGTAGAAAAATATAATGTATTTCATAAATAACATACTGTGTTTATATAACATATAACATATTTTTTCTTCTGATTATCTATAATTATTGGTCAGTTAGATATGATCTATACAGCAAGTTATAATCAATATGCATTTGCCAGTCTAAGTATAATAATAATGTCTCATCACGCATGATGCGGTTATAATATGTTTGATAGCACAAATAAAGCATGTAAAATTACATAAAAACTATCTTTGTCTTTCCATAAACACACAGTAGATGGCGCTATAGCTCAACATAGACTGAGTGCAAAGATTCTTCTGAACACACCTCTGAATATTAATAACATGTTGCATATGTGACCCTGGAGCACAAAACCAGTCATGAGGGGCAATTTTGTGAAATTGAGATGTATGCATCATCTGAAAGATGCATAAATCATATTTCCATTGATGTATGGTTTGGACAATATTTGAAAGGGTGCAAAAAATCTAAATATTGAGAAAATCATCTTTAAAGTTGTTCAAATGAAGTTCTTAGCAATGCATATTAATAATCAATAATTAAGTTTTGATATATTTACGGTAGGAAATATCTTCATGGAACATGATCTTAATATCTAATGATTTTTGTCATAACAGATGTGAAAAAGCAATGTATTGTTGTCTATTGCTACAGCGACTCGAGACTGGTTTTGTGTCTCATTAAGTGCTGGTGAAACGCGAGTGTAGTCTGTGTGATCACATTATATTAACTCTTTATAGTCTAGACACTGTCTGAACGCATAAGCTCTTCTTCCTGTTTGTGTTAGTCGCCCATAATGTAATTTATGAACACGATCTGCTCCCTCTTTCACTTTATCACAGCGAAACAAAACCACATCAGTTCTATCAACCTCTAGAACTAATCCATGAATGTGTGCTGCTAAACCTTCAGTACTTCAGGCTCCTGTGCCTCCAGAAGCGTGTGTTCTTTATAGTTCAGACACAAAATCACCTTCCAGACCTTTACATGTGACCTGTCCAACATCTCTTCATCTCGAGCCTATAACACCGGGACCACCGAATCCAGGGCTGTCCAGACCCGGTCCTGTCCTGCAGAGTTGAGCTCCAAGCCTAATTAAACACACCTGACGCAGCTAATCACGCTCTTAGGTGAAGCTTCCATGCAGGACATCTAGTTCTATTTGATCTATGTGTTGTTTTATTTAACGCTCTAACACTAGCGCTCTCTATTCGTTTTCTATCTATCTTGTTTTCTTTTTCTATTACATAAACCAACAAACAACCCTTGCTATGACTGTGTTAGGCTGAAGGAGATTGCGTGTTATTGCTCTTTTGATAACTTTGATTGCTTCTGCTGTAAGATGCTTAGGAAGAAAGCGTCTGATAAATGACTGCACATCATCGTTTAGATAGCCAGGTAACTTCAGTTTAGTTTGCACCAATCCTGGGTTTGAGGTTTCATGAAAGTGGCTTTGCAACACTTTTTATATGATATTTAGACAGACTTAAAGAAGTTATAGATCTAATACTTCTGCTTTTTTATTTCTGTTATATTGCCTTTAATGTCAATGAACAATATTCTTCCTCTTGTGAATTTATTTTAATGTTAATTATGTTTACATTCATCATCATCATGTTTATATGCTGTCACTATAATATGTCTTATAATATCTTCATAAAACCCGCCGCTTATGTTCTGGATCTCAAACTGAAATTGGACCAGTTTCCAGATCATTTATTTTAAATGAATGTTAATATAAACAGACCGTATGTAATATACATAAGTTGTAGAATCAATAGATAATGCTTTAAGATGACTACATGTTCAAGTCTATCGCTGTATATTATCAGCTGTATGATTTCACTGATAAAACAAGATCATTTATTTTATGAACAAGTACTTTTTTCATTGTAAATGCATCATCTTAAACCGAAACTAATACACCCCACAGCACACTCCCACTTTACTGTATGCCATGCACTGCCCTTTAACACAGTTCAACTGGACTACACACACACACACACACACACACACACACACACACACACACACACACACACACACACACACACACACACACACACACACACACACACACACACACACACACACACACACACACACACACACACACACACACACACACACACACACACACACACACACACACACACACACACACCACACACACACACACACACACACACACACACACACACACACACACACACACTGCACTGCACTTTAACACAGTTCAACTGGACTCACACACACACACACACACACACACACACACACACACACACACACACACACACTGCACTTTAACACACACACACACACACACACACACACACAGAAAGACACACACACACACACACTGCACACACACACACACTGGACACACACACACACACACACACACACACACACACACACACACACACACACTGCACTTTAACACAGTTTAACTGGACTACACACACACACACACACACACACACACACACACACAGAAAGCACACACACACACACACACACTGCACTGCACTTTAACAGTTTAACTGGACTAACACACACACACACACACACACACACACACACACACAGAAAGACACACACACACACACACTGCACTGCACTTTAACAGTTTAACTGGACTAAACACACACACACACACACACACACACAAAGACACACACACACACACACACACACACACACACACACACACACACACACACACACACACACACACACACAGACACACACACACACACACACACACACACACACAGAAAGACACACACACACACACACACTGCACTGCACTTTAACAGTTTAACTGGACTAAACACACACACACACACAGACACACAGAAAGACACACACACACACACACACAGAAAGACACACACACACACACACACACACACACACACACACACACACACACACACACACACACACACACTGCACTTTAACACAGTTTAACTACACGTATTATTTTCAAGCTTCATGAATAGAGTTATTGTAGAAGTAATACATTCCAATATTTATATATGTATAAATCTTAAATTACATGATAGTGAACATGTAGAAAATATTGGTCTTCCAGACTTGCAATGGAGGACAGAAATTAAGAGAATATTAAATATTTATTTTTGTATGGGTCTGGAACAACATGGGGAGTAAATGATGACCATTTTAATTTTTGGTGAACTAACCCATTAAAGAGCATCCCTCCACGTACATGGACATCTGTGAGGTATGTGAATGTCATGTCTGTTTAATGTTTCAGTAAAGAAGAAACTCTCTGAAAACAATACATTTAAACAATATCACATGCCCTCACACTAGTGCTGCCATTATAGCATTCGAGAGCGCTGTAGACAGACAAACAGACTCTTATCCCGTCCTTACTGATGTGGACGCACCTCTATCTGAACATGGATAGTTTCATTCAATGTTCTTCTCTTTTAGGCCACTGATGAAGAACAGGCGGTGACTGGGATGAATGCTGGTCAAAGAGGAGAATTTCCCCCAAACTGATGCAACAGTGGTTTTAAAGGAGGATGCTGTAAAAGATGTCACATGATGTGCTGATGGGGCTTCTTCATGACTACATCAATTATGATAAAGAGATCATGAACATTGGCAGTGATGCATGATCTGTATTCATGGACTATGAAACAAACTGTATAATTAGTAAAAAGCAAATGTTAAATGCGTGTCCTGTGTTTAGATGGAGTTTACACTCAGTCATTCACACACATATGCTTCTGGTAAATGTTATAATATCAGTGTTAATGTTGTGGTTTATTTGTGTACTCTCATTCCAGAATAGTTTGCAATGAACTTCACTATTAACTGTACAATTATTGTATAATAGTGTTTTTGTATATTTTTATAGTCGATTTTGATCTTAAAAGTTCTTCACCAAATGTTTAATGCTTAGTTTATAATCTCTGTAGCTGTTAATGCCATACTTGTCTGCATTTCTTCTTAACATGCATGTTACTTTTTGACTGTTTTGTACATAAATATGTACCTTTTGATAGTCATGCTTTGTGTGTAAAAGTTATTTTAAAATGAACAAGTGTCACGGATCTGCCTGTCCTGCTCCCTTTCCAATCACAGCGCACGCCCTCACCTGGTTTCACTCATCATTGATGGAGCACACCTGCAAACACTTACCTCCACCCTTCATAAGCTCACTCACCTCTGTCACTCATCGGCTGGTCTTGAGGTTGCATGGTTGCATGGTTGCATGGTTGCATGGTTGCATGGTTGCATGGTTGCATGGTTGCATGGTTGCATGGTTGCATGGTTGCATGGTTGCATGGTTGCATGGTTGCATGGTTGCATGGCTCTACACTGGTCATTGTCTGCCCGTCTATCCTTGGAACTCGTCTCTGCCTGTGGACACGCAAGTTTACAAACCGTTGATACTGTTCATCCTGCTTCCAGAACATTCTTCATTGTCTCTCTTCTGTTGGAAGCCCTTCCTGAGTTACTTTAATAAATTCCCTTTTGATTTGCATCTACCTGTCTGTCTCCTTTGACCAGTACCGTGACAACAACATTTGTAGGTTTAATATCTAGCTCGATTTGGGTTCATTTTAGCCTAGCAATGTAGTAATTTTAAACCATAAAAAAAGCAACCCAGCCTGCTGGGTTAAACATAATAACCCAAATGGTTGGGTTATTTAGAGTGTACACACACACACACACACACACACACACCTGCACTTTAACACAGTTCAACTGGACTACACACACACACACACACACACACAATCACTGGATACCATCCAACACACATCCATGACATTGCATATCCAGCTTATGTATAATCTGTTGCACCTTCGCATATTACTGTGTGTCTATATGTGTACATAATGTAGAATGAGTACACACTGTGTATAATGTGTAATGTCTAATAGTACACTGTGTGTACTGAGTATGTGTGTGTGTGTATTCTGCACATTGTCTATACAGTCTGTAAGTATGTACTCTCTATATGTAAACTGTGTCTGGAGCACGCTCTCAAGAGTTTCATTCATCAAGGCACACGTGCTGTGTTGATGTTACAATAAAAGTGATTTGATTTGAAGGCTCGTGATTGGCTGTTGGCCAGTGATGTCACACACGTGCTCCACCAACTCAGCATCAAAGCCTGAGCGGACAAAGAAAGTTGATGATCAGCATCCCGGCACCAATGAAGCCGGACTGGAGGGGTTTGGTTTGGTCAGCTGGAAACTAATCCTGTAACATCTTCCATCACGCTGCAGCCAAAGCTGGGAATAATTACGCTTTTAAGTGTTATTAAAAGAAGTCTCTTATGGTCACCTAGGCTGAAGTTATTTCTAAAAATGCAGAAATATTATTAGAATGTAAAACAGCTGTTTTCTATGTGAATATGTGTTAAAATATAATATATTTCTGTATTTTCAGCATCATTACTCCAGTCTTCAGTGTCACATGATCTTCACAAATCATGATAATATACTGCTCAAGAAACATTTCTGATTATTATCAATGTTTAAAACAGTCGTGCTGCACAATATTTTTGTGGAAACTGTGATATATTTATTTTTTCAGGATTCACAGATTAATAGAAAGTTCAAAAGAACAGCATTTATTAGAAATATAATATTTTGTAACATTATAATTGTCTGTACTGTCACTTTTGATCAATTGAATGCATACTTGCTGAATAAAAGTATCATTTCTTTCCCTTTTTAATCTGCATTTACTCCAAACCACTTTTGGATCTGTATCACATTTGACATAAATACGTTTTGCAGCACAAGCAGTTTTAACATTATTAATCAATGTGCATGAGTGTGTTTTCGCCGTGTGATGATGCAATGAGAGCAAAGGTTTGAATGATATCTCAATATCATGCCGTGTCGATATCATTATCTGGATCAGATCTTGTTGAATCACCACGGTCTTCATATCAGTTTATTATGAGGTCATTTAGAGTGACACATGTGGAAAGTTCCCTAATGTTCTGGCAACAACTTTAACTCCACACGTGTTCAAAGACATGGATGAAAAGACTAATTATGAATTCAACAAGAGAATAATGCATCTCAAAGCATAATAATAATACTACTACAGTTTAATAATCATAGCTGAGAAGATACATGAGAAAATCAGAGACTGATTCGTGTTGCACTGATTGAGAATTACAGTTCGTTAAATACTGTACTGTTGTCTTACTGACTGATTTATGACACACACACACACACACACACACACACACACACACACACACACACACACACACACACACACACAGACACAGACAGACAGACAGACACACACACACACACAGACACACACACACAGACACACACAGTCTCACACACAGACACACACACACACACGCACGCACGCACGCACACACACACACAGACACACACAGACAGACAGACACACACACACACACACACACACCACACACACACACACACACACACACACACACACACACACACACACACACACACACACACACACACACAGACAGACACAGACACACACACACACACACACACACACACACACACACACACACACACACACACACACACACACACACACACACACACAACACAGACACAGACACACACACACACACACACACACACACACACACACACACACACACACACACACAGACACAGACACACACACACAGACACACACACTTTCACACACACACACACACACACACACACACACACACACACACACACACACACACAGACACACACATCTCATTATTATGACACACACACACACAGACACACACACATATTTTTATATACATACACTCTACAAATGACACACACACACACTATATTTAACTATTTACACACACACATACACACACACACACACACACACTCTTCACACACACACACACACACACACACACACACACACACACATACACATACACACATATTGACACACATCACATACACACACACACACACACACACAGACACAGACACACACACAGACACACTCTCACACACACACACACACACACACCACACTCTCCACACACACACACCACACACACACACACACACACACACACACACACACACACACACACACACACACACACAATCAAATAATAATTATATAGAAATGAAATTACATATTTGATGTAATAGCTTAATCATAAAAATATGTTGGTGCAAAACAAATCAGTGAATACATTTTGAACCAGCTCATTTTTATGAACAGTCCGAGCAAATCGACTCACAAAAAATGAGGTATTACATAAAGTCCCTTAATTTAAACGAGGTGATTTATGACTCTGCACAGCGAGGGAAACACCGAAGGTAACTGCAGTTCAGCTGACATCACTATAACTAGTCTAGTCCTATCCTGTTATCAGCATATCAATATTTAGTGTCATTTAGGTATAATATAAAGCGATAATCGAAGAACATATGTGACTCTCTCTCTGTAAACCAGGCTAAAGTCTACAAATCTAATTCTGAGATAACGAGCATCAAAGTTTGATTACAAGCATTAATTCCGCTATGAGTTCAATCTTTGACACGGCCTTACTCACTCAATATGAAATGTTCTTTACAATATCAGGATGATTTAATGCAGAAAATAGTACATTAGACTTTAGCTGGAGAGGGTTACATATCATATGTCGCGTGTGAAATGATGAAATCGCGCCTGTGGCTCTGTGATTGTGATTGGCTGCAGCTGAGGAACTCCTCGCCGGTGGGGTGAGATGGTGTACGGTATAAAAGCACCGGCTCCGGTGGAGTTGGTTAGAACGGGGATGCTGGTGTCACTGGATAAAGAGAACGCGAACATCAGATGAACCTCAGCCAATCGGAGCGCTCGCTTTAAGGAGGCATCGAACTCTCTGACCAATCACCGCGCAGCATTCCAGGCGTTCTCGTTCGCAGCTGTTTGCACGCAGTTGAGCTTCACGCGTTTGGATATAAGGTTATATACCTGCTCAGAAGCGGTTTAGTTCGCACCCATCCGTCGCAGTTCTGTGAGTGTTTCTTCCTGATAACGCTTCTGTGCTGCGTCACGCGGATGTCACCCGCGGTGCTTCTGCTTCTGCTGCATCCGCTATTGTTGCTTTTGTGTTATAATAACAGTGTGTGTGTGTTTGCGTTGGCAGTGCTCATCATGCCTGACAGAGACATCAAATCTCCCGAACGGGAGACCGTGGAGGACGTGTTTGATCACACGTATAAAGAGAAAGAAGGGCCTAAGCCTCCCATCGTCATGGTTTGGAGAAATGTGATTCTGATGAGTTTACTGCACACCGGAGCTCTGTATGGACTCTATCTGTTTCCATCTGCACGTGCTCCTACGTGGATCTGGTGTAAGTATCAAAGCTTTTTAGTATTTTATCATAAATTATGTAACATCATTATGTCATCACTTACTCACGTGGGGCACAACAGGAGATGTTTCGCAGAATGTTCCCGCTGCAAAACTTTCATTGCGTTATTCAATATTTTTTTTAAATGTTCTAATGCACGCAATTCGTTCTTATATTTTAAGATTATGTGCAAAGTCAATTTCTTTCTCTCTTATTATTATGTTTTTAAATCTTATTGGCTGGTAGTGAAACTTCAACCACAAGTTTTTGGTGGATAGTTACCTGATCTCAATATGACAAACGTTTTAGATTATATTTAACTGGTTTACTTGCTCAAATATTAAACATTTTATTCTAATCGAGAGCATCACTAGTGCTCTTCGTGATCAGATGCATCATTAATAAAATGCATGGAGACTTCATATATGTGCATTAAATATTGAAGCTGTGTGGCTCTAAGTAGCATCATTAATTCCTAAAGTCATCTGCATGTGTTTATAATGGATGGCGTATGTTTGTTTTTTCAGTTTTTGTGTGTTCCTTGCTCAGTGCTCTGGGCATCACCGCAGGCGCTCACCGGCTCTGGAGTCACCGCTCATATAAAGCATCTTTACCTCTCCGGATCTTTCTGGCCTTGAGCAACTCCATGGCTTTCCAGGTAACACACGCGTGCGTCAGAGGAGTCGAGAGACTCGCAGTCATGTAGTTTGCATTATTTACATGTACTCAAATCACACAGATGCAAGTCGGAGTGATGTAAGGACCAAAAACATGAGGAAAATCATATTTAAGCATCCTTTTTTATAAAAACAGGCATCAAGAAAGCTGTTAAAATCTTGAGAAACTAGTATCAGCTTCAATGTAGTATCAATGCTATACTATTATAATTTGAGTTTATGTAATATTTTTGTCTATTTATGAATGTTTTAGTAATGTGTTAATGCTTGCTTAGTAACTATCTACAAAAACAAATCTATAATATATTTAGGTTGTATAATAACTTGACTGCTAGTCATTTGTTATGATTCATGCTAGTGATTACTCCTCCTATGAAGTGTATTATTAGTGGTTTAAAGATGTAGTGTGCTACTAGTGGCAGTAATGACGTGCTTCTTCATCTCCTGCTGTAGAATGACGTCTACGAATGGGCGCGCGATCATCGCGTTCATCATAAGTACTCCGAGACGGACGCCGACCCTCACAACGCCGTGCGAGGGTTTTTCTTCTCTCACATCGGCTGGCTGCTGGTTCGCAAGCATCCGGACGTCATCGAGAAGGGACGCAAGCTGGATATCAGCGACCTGAAGGCCGATGAAGTCGTCATGTTTCAGAGGAGGCGAGTCTGAGCTCTCTTCGTGTGTCAGTCAGAGTGGTGTATTTAGGTCACTGTTTTAACAGAGTTTGATTGATCTGTCGCAGGCACTACAAGATGTCCGTGCTGCTGATGTGCTTCTTCGTGCCGTCGTTCGTGCCGTGGTACATGTGGGGCGAGTCTCTGTGGGTGGCGTATTTCGTCCCTGCCCTCCTCAGATACGCGGTTGTGCTCAACGCCACCTGGCTGGTCAACAGCGCCGCGCACATGTGGGGGAACCGGCCCTACGACGGCACCATCAACCCGCGGGAGAACAGATTTGTTGCCTTCAGCGCTATAGGTACGTCTGGTATTCACCACACGAGACCGGCGAGCTGGTTTACAGTCCGAAGGTCAGATCAGGGTTTTACAACCACAGCAATTTGAAGCGTCAGTGCAACTAGTAGTCATGCTTTTCCGAAGGAATTTATGTGACTAAGTTAAGTAAGAGTTTAACTTTAACTATCAATGGAGTGCAGACAGTTAAATTGACAAACATGTCATTCTTCACGGAGCTGAAACTTGTTTTCAGGACCATTTAACTTAATGAGAAGCTAATGATAATCACTATTAATATTGAAAATTACACGCACATAAATACAATTTGGAGTAAAATGTCCTTAATTGCCATGAAGAAAATCCATCTTGGAAAAAATAAATGCTTAATTTTCTTTATGACAAATATTATGTAATTTTTTTTTTTAACAAATATAATAGTTACAAATATTTTTTTTATATATATATATATATATATATATATTCAAAAATGTCGCTGCAGAAATTTATAGACTTATATTTTTGCTAAATATTAGTATTCTATTAAATTTAGAGTATATGTTTTGATGTATAATAAACTTATTAAAGGGGTCATAAACTTTTGTTCTGTACTGAGCTCCTCTTATAATGAATATTTTTCAATATATTTATGAGTAACAGGCTGTTTTCTGTCCTATCGAACGCTCTGTTTAAAGGGGCGTGGCCGATCGTAAACACGCCCACTGCTGTGATTGGCTAATAGTTGTGTATGTTTGACAGCCTACACTCCTCGTAGATGGACGCTGCTGTGATTTAGGTTAAAACGCATAAATATTCAGCACATATCAAACAGTCTGTAAAAACACTTGTGAACACATAATAAAAACACTGTTGCGATATTACTGTCAAGCACGGCATGATATTTTAGTTTCAATCTTTCTGAAAATCCTGCGGCGACTTGTGCTCGAATCCACGGTAAAATAAAGTGAACAAAGGACCGAGTTCTTGCTTTCATTAAAAATAAAGTTCTTGGTTTGGTTTCTGTGTAAACCTGCGTTTGCCGCTCTCGTCAGTTACCTTCTATGTGTGTGACTCGGTGGGCGGGGCTAAGCCTGCAGTGACGTAGAATCCTTTGATCTTCTTCTGTGGAGGCGGGGTTTAGACACTGTTACATCACCGAGTGCTACATTCCACAAACGGCTGACTGTCTTCAATATAAGCTGTTTGTAGAGTAACAAGAAAGCTTTCTATACAACAATGACCTCTTATGTATCAAAAGATAAGGGAATTTTGATGACCCCTTTAATAGAAAAAATGCTTATAGATTGTTTGTTTGAATAATCCTCTCCTGGTTTAATTTCTCAGGCGAAGGCTTCCATAACTACCACCACACGTTTCCCTTCGACTACTCCACCAGCGAGTTCGGCTACAAACTCAATCTGACCACCTGTTTCATTGACTTCATGTGTTATCTTGGTCTGGCCAGAGATCCCAAGCGTGTGTCCAAAGAGACCATACTCGCTCGAGCTCAGCGCACCGGAGACGGCAGCCACAGGACCGGCTAACGACCAGCTCATCCTAACGAACTGCCGACCTGAACGCCGAAGGACAATCAGTCCTTCCAGTCGACGCGGTTGAAGCTTCCGCTCAAAAGTTCATCGTCTGATGTCAGATAACACGTGTTTTTCTAGCCTGTAAAGCTTTCATTCGGGGATCCGACTTGTTTGTGTAGCGCTTGTTCAGATTTTCTTTCCGGCTTCCTCTTCTCAACAGCAGCTGTAGATATTTTTGAGTCCGGTCTGAGCTCTTGTCACTGACGTGCTAGTTTACTCAACGCAGGAGCTAAACACGACCCCGTTACCCTTTCGTCCCTTACCAAATCTAGCTGTGCATTTTAGTAGAGATTAACTAAGATGCACATCTACTTAATAGTCAACAGATGCACCTTACTGGATCTGGACCAGATACAGACTAGAGTATTTCATAATCTAATATTGCCAATCGGTTTGTTGCCATACTTGCACAAATAGCTCATTTGGAGAAATGCTTGAACAGTTGGAATCTGTATTAATGATTCTGGATGATATTTTTGACCCAAGCACAAATGGTCTTTTTGTTACAGCAATTTAATGTCTAATCTAAACACACTTACTGTGAGTAATTAATAATTTCGTGCTAATTAACTGAAAAATCCTCACGTCTGTCGCTAGATTGAATGGTTGAGATTGTGTGAGAATGATGACGTGATTATTTAATACTGTAAAATGTATAGTTTTGGTTTTGTATTGTAATTAATTGTGCAACATCATCCTTTATTTTTTTTGGAGTCCTGCTTTTTTAAACTTATATACATGTTTGTTAAGTGTAAGCATGCTGTATTAATACAGAACTCTATTTTCTATGGCTAAATAATACAGACGGATGTATCTGTAGATTTACAGTATAATAGTTCCAGTGTGTTATGATGCCAAAAACCATTGTGTTGCATGCGATCCAATGGTTTTTGCTCTAGTACACCTGTATGTTTAATCAAACATAATGTATTTTCAGAGCTATTTTTGGATTTCATTTGACAAGTTGGTTGTAGTTTAAATAGTTTGGTAACTTTAAAACCATTTGGATTGTAGTTCTTAGAGGACTTTATACTGAATATCGACTCTCGTTCCTCTCACACAGGACAGATTGCCTTTATTTTCAACTCGACACTTGTGACTCAAGATGCCAAAAAGCAGTTGTGGTATTTCTCATGCTGTTTGGAAGAAGCCCTCGGCTCTTAAAACTAACGTGATGTAACTGTTTGCGATAACAGCCTGTAATAATCAATAGACTCTTGTCTTGTTTCATAATCCGTTACTGGAAATAAAGTCTGAAGCAACAAGCTTCTACACGTTCTGTCACATGTCTCCGCTTCATTTCATGCCAATTTTCTTGTTTTTCCAAGTTATTGTTTAGTCTCTAAAGCATATATCTCGCTTTGGATAAAAACATCTGCTAAATGATTAAATGCAATGTAAATATATCAGACTTTCAGTGATATGCTTTGGTAACTTCACTTAATTATAACGGAGTATATACAAAAACATGCAAATAAAGAGCTAAATGGATATAAACTAATAACTAAAGATACTTATTAACCTGAAAAGGATTGATAGTTATTTTATTTCTTTGTCCAATTGATTTATGTAAGTTGATCAGAGTCAAGCAAACCAACCGATGCTTCAAAATATAACATAATTAATCAAATCTATAGATAATACCAGGGGATAATTGTATGAAATCAAAAACTGCCTTTCTTAAAACCTACACATTTCTGAGGGAATCTATAGTTAAAAAGTTGTTTAAAACAGAACAATTTTCATCATCTGAAATACTGTAGTACTAATAAAGTGTTTTTTTTAACTGGTGGTATCTTAATAAAAGTTATTGAAATGTTTTTTTAGCACGCAATTTGTTTAGGTTTGTCGCAAGCGCTCTGAATTTTCATTTGAAGCCTCTCGCCTTGACAAACGTCAATTATATTAAAGACTTTAAAGACACTGACCGGATATATTTGTAATGTGTAAACATACATTTATATAAAAGTCTGTAAAAATGTTAATCATTTACATTCATCATTTATGTTAATCAATTACTGTTCGCTGTTGTTAATCTGTTTATGAGTGAGACTAATTCGTTGATATGTAATCAATTATTGTATGGGATTTTTGTTAAGATTTTATTGGAGGGTTTATTGGATGGTGCTTGCTGGAATGTTGAAACCAATGGGCTGATATTAAGTGTACTTTCTGAGGAATGTGTGTGGTGTGAGGGCCTTGAGTGCAGAAAAAGGGGAAGCAGCTGCAAGGCAGTTAGAGCTTCAGGCATATCTGCATAAGAACAAAGAACAACCAGAAGTGAGAGCTGATTGAATACAAATAAGGGAGGAACCAATCGACTTTCATATGAGAAGATGATACACGTCTTGAGACATACTATAAATATTTTGTAAAAATGTGTTTCTGGGTTGGTTCTTTGTAAGGCTATGGTCTGAGAACAACCCAGCGCAATGTGATCAATAAATTTCAATCACTTTTTATAGATTGCCTTCCTTCAATTGCCTTGAACCCCTCCACTGCAGCGGCTCTCACCACCGTTGACCGTTGGCGGTGGCTGCACACCTTCTTCCGCCGATGAGCCGCGGGCTAAAGACTGCAGTGCATCTTTCCAAGCCCTGCCGGACTCCTGACGTCAGTCCTTGCCAACAGGGCTTAAGCAGCGGCTAGCCAGGCCGGCTCAGCCCTGCATACGAGCCTCTTAAAACATGGCATGATGCTCCAAGCCGCTCTGCTTATGGCCCAAGCATCCGTCAAGCGAGTAAGTGACTCGCAAGCTCTGTCTATCAGTGCTTCCTTTCTTGAGTTGGGACACAATGACTGTAAATTTGTTCTTCAACCTTTATGTACCGAAGGTGCTCTCAACTCTGTTTAGAGCCCAAGGTTATTTCCCTTCATGCCCTCCCCGTAGCGGATGGTGAACAGGGCCCTCTCACTGGATAGTAGATGCCATTGCCCTGGCTTATGCCTCAGTGGCCGTGCAATGCCCTGAGATAACGGAACGAGCGTTGCGTAACTGGCCACGCTATAGCTACATGCGAATCGATGGCTGTTGCTGATGAACTGGCGCTCTTGGCTGACTTATATAGCAGTCAGCTTCACCCCTATAGCGGGCTCGAGCACCATTGGTTTGTGCAGCTACACAAACATTAACAAATCAGGCTTCAGTAACAGAGTTAACAGGAGTTCCCCCCCAAGGCAGTTGGCAGTGACTATGCAGCGCTCGTTCTCTTATCTAAGGGAACCGAGGTTATGTGAGTAACCGGAGCATTTTCGGGGTTTGTCGAGGTTACGTCCATCTAGCGGAAAAATCTTGAGCGGTCTGTTGGTACTATGTTTACCTTGCCGATGTCTAATCTAGCGCTGTGATTTGATTTTCATAAAGAATCGATTCCCAAGGTTGCAATCAAGGGGAATCAACTCCTTTTGTAATTCAGAGATAGTCATTAATTTGCCGTTTTGTGTCATTGAACCGGTTCCAAAAAAGATTATGTGGAAGGGTATAGAAGGGTGTCTTCATATTTGCAAGCTTCGTGTTTGGAAAATACTCTTTCTATGATCATGTTCACGTGATTCAGATTCAATTTATCAACAAAAATCGATTCCAAACACTTCAGAATCGAACAGTCTATCCGCTCAGGAGCGTCTATTTCGCGCCAGTTAATGAAATTACACTTTGTAATCGAACTTTATAACATTTGTCAATCGCAATTATCGGACTGTTTGTGTTATGCAGATTCAAAACAAAGAGTCTTGGAGCATATTGGCTTTGTGATTTATAATCAGAGTTTCTTCTACTAAATCTCCGAGTTCAGGTCATAGACTGTAAAAAAGATGGACGACGCGTCTCCACTTCCTTCCACTATCGAAAAGAGACGGTACGGCCGCTGCCATCTTGAGTAAATGATGTAATTTGGAGCCTGAGGGTGCTTCTTAATATCCCTCCTCGCTTCTTAGCTCCTCTGTCCTCCATCCTATGACCCAGAAACTGATCGAGGTCAGCCATCTTGGAGGACATATCAATTCTCTAATTGCACCGCGAGGAGCGAGGAGCTTTCCAGAGGAGCTATGAGCGAGGATACATGGGTGTATCCTATCCTACACAGGTGTAAACTGGTGTATCCTATCCTACACAGGTGTATCCTATCCTACACAGGTGTACACAGGTGTATCCTATCCTATACAGGTGTACACAGGTGTCTCCTATCCTACACAGGTGTATCCTATCCTACACAGGTGTACACAGGTGTATCCTATCCTATACAGGTGTACACAGGTGTATCCCATCCTACACAGGTGTACACAGGTGTATCCTATCCTACACAGGTGTACACAGGTGTATCCCATCCTACACAGGTGTACACAGGTGTATCCTATCCTACACAGGTGTACACAGGTGTATCCTATCCTACACAGGTGTATCCTATCCTACACAGGTGTACACTGGTGTATCCTATCCTACACAGGTGTACACTGGTGTATCCTATCCTACACAGGTGTACACAGGTGTATCCTATCCTACACAGGTCTATCCTATCCTACACAGGTGTACACAGGTGTATCCTATCCTACGTGTATCCTATCCTACACAGGTGTACACAGGTGTATCCTATCCTATACAGGTGTACACAGGTGTCTCCTATCCTACACAGGTGTACACAGGTGTATCCTATCCTACGTGTATCCCATCCTACACAGGTGTACACAGGTGTATCCTATCCTACGTGTATCCTATCCTACACAGGTGTACACAGGTGTATCCTATCCTACACAGGTGTATCCTGTCCTACACAGGTGTATCCTGTCCTACACAGGTGTAAACAGGTGTCTCATCCTACACAGGTGTACACAGGTGTATCCTATCCTATGTCCTATCTACACAGGTGTACACAGGTGTATCCTATCCTACACAGGTGTACACAGGTCTATCCTATCCTACACAGGTGTACACAGGTGTATCCTATCCTACACAGGTGTATCCTATCCTACGTGTATCCTATCCTACACAGGTGTACACAGGTCTATCCTATCCTACACAGGTGTACACAGGTGTATCCTATCCTAAGTGTATCCTATCCTACACAGGTGTACACAGGTGTATCCTATCCTACACAGGTGTACACAGGTGTATCCTATCCTACACAGGTGTATCCTATCCTATGTGTATCCTATCCTACACAGGTGTACACAGGTGTATCCTATCCTACACAGGTGTATCCTGTCCTACACAGGTGTATCTCATCCTACACGGGTGTACACAGGTGTATCCTATCCTATGTGTATCTCATCCTACACAGGTGTACACAGGTGTATCCCATCCTACACAGGTGTATCCTATCCTACACAGGTGTACACAGGTGTATCCTATCCTACACAGGTGTACACTGGTGTATCCTATCCTACACAGGTGAACACTGGTGTATCTTATCCTACACAGGTGTATCCTATCCTACACAGGTGTACACAGGTGTATCCTATCCTACACAGGTGTACACAGGTGTATCCTATCCTATGCGGAAGCCTTTTTCATCGAAAAACCTGAACTATGTGTAAATTCTCCTCCCCCTTCTCATCTGTTGTAATCATTTTAATTAATATTTTACCTTTGCAATTTAAATAAACCATACAGGTCATATATATTTCAACAGGGCATCATGCTTTATTAATATTTATTTTTAATTTCTTTAAAAAAAACGTTACAACATAGGGGCAGATCCATTTTGGGGGGGCAATAAACATAAAATTTCTCAAGAGCAATAATACGGCCAAAATGGTATTTGTAAGGATATATATGTGTACACAGCATGTGTAGATAGTCTGGGGACCGTGTTTAAATATTGGCAGCGTTTATTTGCACTAAGAGTAAATACTAGCGATAGAGGCTGTTTACACAAAGTGCAAATAGCAGGATTTTCTGCTATTTATACTACTTATTGCAAATAGTGGCAGTTATCTGCACCTCCGTATTGTAGTGCATTATAAAACAGTATGCAATAATAACTTATTGAGAGTAAATTTTAATTCAAATTATTAAATGGATGAGAATATAAAGCCTTCTCTAAACCTATCCGATTTTTTATTTTCAACTTTTTGGTTATTTCCTTCATTTATATATATATATAGTGTTGGGGGTAACGCATTACAAGTAACGCGAGTTATGTAATAATATTACTTTTTTCAAGTAACTAGTAAAGTAACGCATTTTTTATTTACTAGAAAATATCTGAGTTACTTTTTTTTCCATTTATTGACTGTGCGCCGTGTGAACATGATCTAATCTCATTTTAATACCCGATGTGTTTGCTGCTGACCTTTGATGATCAGTTCAATCATATTAATAATCAAAAATACTTTAGATAAACTAATATAGTTGTTTAATTGCTGAAGAGTGTTGAACTTCTCCTGTGTTCTTCTGTACAGACGTGATTTACTCGTCCTTCAGTCTGAGGTTTATTCATTACACTTTATGATGTGAAAGGCTTTTATATTTGCTATAAATATAACTTATTGTATTAAAAACAAACAATCAAGCCCTGCTCATATTTAAAAAGTAACGCGAAAGTAACGTAAAAGTAACCTAACACATTACTTTCCATAAAAAGTAACTAAAGTAACGTAATTAGTTACTTTTTTTAGAGAGTCACGCAATATTGTAATGCATTACTTTTAAAAGTAACTTTCCTCGACACTGTATGTGATTTGAAATTTGAAAAGGGAGAAAAAAAGTTCGTCGAGAGGTGGATTCGAACCCGCGTCGATCGCGTCAAAACGAGTACGACACGCAAATTACCACCAGCGCCACTAGAGCTGATCGTCTTATGGGATTTTAATCAGCCCAATCACACGTTTACCAAAACCATATTTGGGAAAATTCGTATTGGAGGTGTAATGAATGTTTTCCTTTGACTGAAGTCGCTTACACGGAGAGGGCGGGGTTTATGACGTGTACTGACGCCGGCCACCAGGGGGCGATGAAAGAGCCTCAGCACGACGTGTGACGCAGCCGGTTCCTGCTGTACATTACAGTGCATTATTTCCTCAGCTCATAATTATGATCTTCATGTCTGTACTTGTCTCTCATTCTCTCTGGCAGGCTGTGTTTGTGCCATTCGTTCACTCACTCTATCCAGAATCAGCACAGTCCCTGCTGAACAGTGAACTACGGGTTCGTTTAATACAGACTGAGTTTAACCAGTAACTATAATCATATTAATAATAAATACAGTATTTATCTCAGATTTCACAGGTATGTAAGTGGGGAGTTTATCGTCTGATAAACAACGGGACGTTTTTATGACGTCAAAGGCTGTTACAGCAATAAATGGAATAACTAAGCGATATTTTAGTGTTATTTGGCCTGGTGTCAATATCCAGATAGTGTCCGAGTCTTGACATACAGACCCAGAACCGCAGCGCGTGTTATTCTCGGTCATTCTCGGTGTTACGTCATCATCATCATCGCGGCGAAAGGTTACAACCGTTCACAACATCCCGGGAATTTCAACAGCAGATCAGCGCGAGCCAATCAGCAGCTCCGTCAGACCTCGTTGGACCAATCAGCAGCTCCGTAAGACTCGTTGGACCAATCAGCGAGCGCCTCTCAAATGTACTGATGCAATGATAACAGCAGAGCTTGAATGAGACATTAACGGCTGCGATGTGGTTCACATTCATTCAGACTCATGTCATATGGAAATCATTATGATAAATCATGCGGGAAAATCCGCAGTTACCTTATAAAAATAGAGTTATGAATTTAAAAGTGCAGTTTACACCCGTCGTTGTCAAAGCGACACGAAAACACAACTCCTGAATTTAATACATTATTGTTTATGTTAATAAATATGACATTAATATATCATGAAATGCGTTAAATATTAGTAGCAATGGTATATTATATTTTTTTGGAATAATAAGATGGCCTGGCTCGCATATTTCAATATCGAGTAAAATACATCTAGCTTTTAAATAAATACAAATCTGAAATATAAAGCATGTTATGAATTTTGCAATGTTTCTTTCTCGCCCTCTACAGGATCAAATCAAAACAATTAAATCTGAACCCTCGTGATGTGATGAGATGAGACTTGTATTAAAAACATGTGTAGGCTAATTTCAAACTTATTGTCGTTTTAATAATCATGAAATCAAGGTTTGAGGTTCATTAAAATTACAAACCACAAAACAAAAAAGCATTATTTGAAATAATTATGTATGCATGTATTATATATAATAGCCTCTTAGTAAAAACAATATAATTGAAAAATAATAATAATAGCGGTGACACATTGAGCATTTATGAAAGCTGTGTATATTAATGCTCAAGTGTTTTCAAGCATGTTTTGATCTTCAGAATGAACTGGATTCATTAGCAGAATATAATCACATACAATTATGAAACTAACTGTTCTGTTGAATCTCACACACCCCGTCAAAAACATATTTCACCTCAAAAGTCAAGAGAAATTACATGCCATAGTTTTTACACACGAAGCCATTCTCACTGAATTGAATGCAACAAGTTATAGAATTATTTTAGAAATGACTTCTGCTTGTTTTAATGCCTAAAACTATTGCATTCAATTCAACAATGTATGCATTAATTTCAATCTGAACGATTATGCACAGAAAGTCGTTTCTCACTGAATTCAATGCAAGTTACCTACGAATTAACCTCTGCGCTATTTCTATTCGGTTGCATTCAAGACAATTCACGAAACAATGTTTTGTATTTTTAATGCACAGAAAACATCCCGCTTGAGTTTCATGAAAAAAGGCAGATTTTTAGATTGAACTGAATGCAATAATGCACGCAAACTATTGCATTCAATTCAATATGATTTAAGACAATTATGCACTAGAGGTCATTCTGCTTGCTTTTAATTACAAATACTTTTAGACTACACGAGACTTGCTGCTTTAAGGCCTGTTCCTAGACAAACGGTTGCATTTAATGAATGATTGTGGGATGGATATTCAGTGACAGATCGCAAGCGTCACACGGCCAGCTTGTTGGCGATGGTCATGAGCATTTTGAGCACGGGCATGAAGGCCGAGATCTCGCTGAAGTTGCTGCTGCTCACCACCTGCGTGTGAACCTCCAGACCCCGCGGATAGCTGCGGGCGCTGACGCAGCGGCTGATCTCGTGCAGGCCCAGGAGGATGCTGGGAGAGAGCTGACGGAGAGAGAGGTTCGTTAGGACGGTTCGGAGACGAGGAGAAAGCTCGTTAACTCACCGCTTGGTCTCGTAGCTTGTCGTACAGACTCTCCAGACGCTTGGAGGCATCGTCCAGTTTGCGCTTCGTTTGCTGCGAGAGAAGATCATAGATTAAATAAACGATGCAGATTATTCTGGTCACAAATCTGCACACTTACACAAGAAGGCTTTATTTACATTGGCATCAGATTTATCATCAGACATGTGTCTAAAACAAAGTCCTGATGTTTCACAACCGTCGTGAACCTCTTCCAAACGTGGTTTTAAATCAGAAACACATCCGGTTTATGGACATCCCTGATTTTCAACAATTCCAGACGTTACATAAAGCCAGCCGGTCAGATTAGAGCTCGCCAGATTGAGAAAGCTCTCGGAAAGTTTGCATGCAGTGTGTGTGTGTCTGTGTGTGACTGTGTCTGTGTGTGTGTGCATGTGTCTGTGTGTGTGTGTGAGTCTGTGTGTGTGTGTGTGTGTGTGTGTGTGTGTGTGTTTGTGTTTCTGTGTGTGTCTGTGTCTGTGTGTGTGTGTCTGTCTCTCTCTGTGTGTGTGTCTGTGTGTGTGTGTGTGTGCGTGTGTGTGTGTGTGTCTGTCATGTGTGTGTGTGTGTGTGTGTGTGTCTGTGTGTGTCTGTCTCTCTCTGTGTGTCTGTGTGTGTGAGATCCCACTGTCTCTCTGTGTGTGTGTGTGTGTGTGTGTGTGTGTGTGTGTGTGTGTGTGTGTGTGTCTGTGTGTCTATCTCGTGTGTGTGTGTGTGTGTGTGTGTGTGTGTGTGTCTGTGTCTGTGTCTGTCTGTGTCTGTGTCTGTGTGTGTGTGTGTGTGTGTGTGTTACCGGGTCCGCGGCGGTCAGCTGACAGCGCTGCACCAGGCTGCTGAAGGTGGTTTTGAGGATCATGTGTTCAGCAGGGATTTCCCTCTGCTCCACATGCTCGGCAGAAAGCTGCTGTAAGGACTAGAACACACACACACACACAGTTAATATGATAAAAACACAAGCTCATCTGACGCGCTCTGAGATGATGACCTCTGACCTGTACGCTGGGCTCCTGCGGGGCGCCGGGCGGCACCTGGACCCGATCCTGAGGAACAGGAGCCTCCGCCGGGAAACCCATCACCGGCGCAGTGATCGGAGCAGGGCGAGTGTAGTTCTCTGGCAGCTGAACAACACACACACACACACACACACACACACACACACACAGAGAGAGACACACACACACACACACACACACACACACACACACACAGACACACAGAGACACACACACACACACACACACAGACACAGAGACACACAGACACACACACACACACACACAAACAGACACACACAGACAGAGACACACACACACAGAGAGACACACACACACACACACACACACACACACAGAGACACACACACACACACACACACACAGAGACACACGCACACAGAGACACACACACACACAGACACACACACACACACACACACACAGAGACACACACACACACACACACACACACACACACACACACACACACAGAGACACACACACACACACACACACACACACACACACACACACACACACACACACACAGTTCAATGACTCTCGAGGCAGGTATTGAACATTCACCCGGGCCATGTTTGCGCCTGAGAGCTAAACAATGATGTAATACATAACCTGTCCATTTTCACAAATAGCACATTGTGTACAGTTTGCCTTTTTTATGTTTAAATATTTTAACATTTCAAGTCATTTACAGTCAAGCCAGACCTCTGTGATCAACAAGGGTTTTGCCACCAAGTCATGTTTTGTGAAGGGGTCAAATACTTACTGCTTCTGAGGACAGATGGTAACGAGCGCTCTAATCTCAGCTCGTTACTGTATAAAACACACCCAAATCTGCTGATCGTTAAAATGCTTTAGGGAACGTATTTCAACATTTAAAGTGCTTCAGGGTTTTTATGCAATGATTGGATTGCGATATGACATTTGATATAATTCATGCAACTGTGTGCAATATTTGTGCATGAAGACAGATGAGATAAAGTAGCACTCATCTTATTTATTTATGAAGTTCAGACAGCAGGTCATGGCGCTTGCAACGGGTTCGAGTCCCAGAGAATGCATGACGTGTATCTTAAATACGATGCGAGTTGCTTTGAATTAAAGCGTCAGCCAAACGCATAAATGTGAATGTTTATTTGGTAGAATGTAGCATCATAAAACAGCTCATATTGTTTCCCATTACATGCTTTATTATTTATTAAGCAAATGATAAATACCTTTTTCTTGCGTTGTCCTGTGCGCACAGCTGGAGGGTCGTTCCACCCGTCCCGAACTGAAGAGACAATATTCACACAATCACAGATCAGTCACCAAATCATATATTTGTGTTTAATAGAAACATGCATCAAAACATATCTGGACACTCAAGTCACTCTTAGAAATGTCTGGATGTCTCTGCATCTTTACAGACGTTTGTGAGAGTGAGTTAAGTGTTGGCAAGATTTGCAAAAACAGCATTCTTCCGTCTTAGAAACATTGCCAAGAACATGTGAAGTGTTTCTGATGCAGAAGAGTTAGTTCATGCATTCATGACCTCGAGACTGGACTATTGTAATGCACTGCATCTTCAATAAACACGCTACAGACCAGGTCAAGAAAATATGATCATATTACTCCAATTTTACAGTCTCTGCACTGGCTGCCTATTAAGTTTCATATCAGTTACAAAATATTATTACTTGCCTATAAGGCCCTAAATGCTTTAGCTCCTGCGTACTTAACTAGTCTTCTATCACGCTACAATCCAACCCGCTCCCTAAGGAACTAAACTCTGGACTCTTGGTAGTACCTCGGATAGCAAAGTCCACTAAAGGAGGGAGAACTTGTTCATATCTGGCTCCTAAACTCTGGAATATCTTCCTGATAACGTTCGGGTTCAGACACACTCTCTCTGTTTAAATCACATCTCTTTAGCCAAGCATTCATATAATGCATCTCATAATCTTGTACTGACGAATATGCAAATGACTTGTAATTAGTCAGCATTAAATATTAGAAGAGCTGAGTTTGCATTGCTGCTGTCCCTCTTAAACACACACGCACACGCATGCACGCACACACACACACATTTTTGTGAAAAGTGGGGACTCTCCATAGGTGTAATGGTTTTTATACTGTATAAACTGTATGTGCTATTGCTACACCTACCCTACACCTAAACTTACCCCTCACAGGAGACGGTGCATTTCTACTTTCCCCAAAAACTCACTCTGTAGCGTTTTGAAAAGTCGGGACATGTCCTGAAAGTCCCCTTTACCTTGTAATACCTGTCATACCGGTGTGATTATACAAATGTATGTCCTCATTGCACGCACACAACACGCACGCACACACACGCACAGCAGTGTCAAACACGCACGCACGCACGCACGCACACACGCAGTGTCAAACACGCACGCACGCACGCACACACACAGTGTCAAACACGCACGCACGCACGCACACACACAGTGTCAAACACGCACGCACGCACGCACGCACGCACGCACACACACACACGCACACACCTCTCTCCCTGTCACCTTCCTCTTCTGTGTGGCACATCAGCCATGGGAAATGTCCTGGCAATCAAACAGCAGATCAGTATAAACACACATGAGACACGACTGTGTTCAGCGGATCCTCCAGACGTCTGCAGGTACCTGTCGGAGGAGCCGGGACGCCGGCGCCGCTGAAGCTCTTGGCCCCTGGGGCTCCGGGGCCGCCCTGAGGATACCCGGCTCCGAGAGGAGGATAGGCGCCCGAGGAGCCGCTGGAAACAAGGGCACCGGGCCGCCTGGCAGAGACGTGGGTGAGATGAAGCCTGGGGCCGGCGGAGCGGGCATCATGGGGCCCGGGGGAGAGGAGGGCGGCACTGAGGGCCCCGACAGGCTGGAGGAGGGCATTGACGGGCCGCACATGAAACCAGCAAACGGCTGAGACGGAGCGAAGCCTGCAGGAAACAAACAAACATCACAGGCAAGCGGTTAAAGTGTGACCCTGGAGCACAAAACCAGTCATAAGGGCCCATTTTTTAAATTCAGATTTATGCATAATTTGTAAGCTGATTTTTCATTGATGTATGATCGTACAATATTTAAAAATATGGAATCTGAGGGTGCAAAAAAATCTAAATATTGAGAAAATCATCTTTAAAGTTGTTCAAATGAAGTTCTTAGCAATGCATATTAATAATCAATAATTAAGTTTTGATATATTTACAGTAAGATATGTACAAAATATCTTCATGGAACATGATATTAATATCCTAATAATTTTTGGCATTAAATAAAAATGTATAATTTTGACTCAAACAATGTATTGTTGGTTATTGCTCCAAATATATCTGTGCTGCTTATGAACTGCGTCTGTGCTCCAGGGACACATATTTAGCTAATAATACGTTTGGTGTATAGGTGGGCAATATACATGGATAAATAATATCTTGGTTGCATGATATTCATTATGTATTCAGACGTTCATTAGGATATAGTTATAAATGTATCTTGAGCAGCAAATCAGCATATTATAATAATTTCTGAAGATCATGTGACAGATTGACTGCAAGCTTGAAGCAGATGTATAATAACAGCTGTACAAGTATTGCTCCTCGTTAAGAGTCTTAATTTCATACATTTTCACATCGCATGCGTGTTAGTATTATTTCAAGGCGTCACACGCAGAAGCACTTCATGTACTTTCTCTTTCTCGGATGCTATTTCTGGAGAGGAACTGAAAGCGATGCATGCAGACGAATACATATACCATCTTTCCTTAGAGCCAACGATATCCATATATGGTAACACATAACTCTCGAAGGCTTTGATTGGCTGATGCTGCTTGTATAACTATGACTATATCTTAAGAATGCTTTGATTGGTCTGTTCACTCATTCTCCCGGGCCTGATGATTAGTTAAAGGACTTTAATGATCAAAAATAGATTAATATGAATATTTTAGACCATTTAAAAAGTATGGTTTATGTTTTTTTTTAAGTTCAGCACTAATTCAGTTTTCAGTCAGGCCAACCTCTGTAAAAATGGGCAGTAATGATGCTGAAAATAAAGCAATAAATTACATTTCCACAGATCCGCTATTTGAACGCATCTTTGAAGAATGTCCCGACGCGGAGCATTCAAGCAGTAGTGTGCGCGTCAGTGTTTGAGCGACTGGTGTGTTATTTGACTGAGCGGTGGAGGGTGTTGTGGGTAGACGTGTTTGAGCGGCTGGTGTGTTATTTGACTGAGCGGTACCCGGAGCGGTGGCAGGGTGTTGTGTGTAGACGTGTTTGAGCGGCTGGTGTGTACTCTTTGACTGAGCGGTACCCGGAGCGGTGGCAGGTGTTGTGTCAGTAAGTGTTTGAGCGGCTGGTGTGTTATTTGACTGAGCGGCACCGGGCGGTGGCAGGGTGTTGTGGGTAGACGTGTTTGAGCGGCTGGTGTGTTATTTGACTGAGCGGTACCCGGAGCGGTGGCAGGGTGTTGTGGGTAGACGTGTTTGAGCGGCTGGTGTGTTATTTGACTGAGCGGTACCCGGAGCGGTGGCAGGGTGTTGTGTGTAGACGTGTTTGAGCGGCTGGTGTGTGTTATTTGACTGAGCGGTACCCGGAGCGGTGGCAGGGTGTTGTGTGTAGACGTGTTTGAGCGGCTGGTGTGTGTTATTTGACTGAGCGGTACCCAGAGCGGTGGCAGGGTGTTGTGTGTAGACGTGTTTGAGCGGCTGCTGTGTTATTTGACTGAGCGGTACCGGAGCGGTGGCAGGGTGTTGTGTGTAGACGTGTTTGAGCGGCTGGTGTGTACTCTTGACTGAGCGGTACACCGGAGCGGTGGCAGGGTGTTGTGGGTAGACGTGTTTGAGCGGCTGGTGTGTTCTTTGACTGAGCGGCACTACCGGAGCGGTGGCAGGGTGTTGTGTGTAGACGCGTGTTTGAGCGGCTGGTGTGTTCTTTGACTGAGCGGTACCCGGAGCGGTGGCAGGGTGTTGTGTGTAGACGTGTTTGAGCGGCTGGTGTGTATTTTGACTGAGCGGTACCCGAGCGGTGGCAGGGTGTTGTGTGTAGTCAGTGTTTGAGCGGCTGCTGTGTTATTTGACTGAGCGGTACCGGAGCGGTGGCAGGGTGTTGTGTGTAGACGTGTTTGAGCGGCTGGTGTGTTATTTGACTGAGCGGTACACCGAGCGGTGGCAGGGTGTTGTGGGTAGACGTGTTTGAGCGGCTGGTGTGTATTTTGACTGAGCGGTACCGGAGCGGTGGCAGGGTGTTGTGTGTAGACGTGTTTGAGCGGCTGGTGTGTTCTTTGACTGAGCGGTACCCGGAGCGGTGGCAGGGTGTTGTGTGTAGACGTGTTTGAGCGGCTGGTGTGTGTTATTTGACTGAGCGGTACCCGAGCGGTGGCAGGGTGTTGTGGGTAGACGTGTTTGAGCGGCTGGTGTGTTATTTGACTGAGCGGTACCGGAGCGGTGGCAGGGTGTTGTGGGTAGACGTGTTTGAGCGGCTGGTGTGTTATTTGACTGAGCGGTACCGGAGCGGTGGCAGGGTGTTGTGTGTAGACGTGTTTGAGCGGCTGGTGTGTTATTTGACTGAGCGGTACCCGGAGCGGTGGCAGGGTGTTGTGTGTAGACGTGTTTGAGCGGCTGGTGTGTTCTTTGACTGAGCGGTACCCGGAGCGGTGGCAGGGTGTTGTGGGTAGACGTGTTTGAGCGGCTGGTGTGTACTTTGACTGAGCGGTACCGGAGCGGTGGCAGGTGTTGTGTGTAGACGTGTTTGAGCGGCTGGTGTGTTATTTGACTGAGCGGTACCGGAGCGGTGGCAGGTGTTGTGGGTAGACGTGTTTGAGCGGCTGGTGTGTTATTTGACTGAGCGGTACCGGAGCGGTGGCAGGGTGTTGTGTGTAGACGTGTTTGAGCGGCTGGTGTGTTATTTGACTGAGCGGTACCCGGAGCGGTGGCAGGGTGTTGTGGGTAGACGTGTTTGAGCGGCTGGTGTGTACTCTTTGACTGAGCGGTACCCGGAGCGGTGGCAGGGTGTTGTGTGTAGACGTGTTTGAGCGGCTGGTGTGTACTCTTTGACTGAGCGGTACCCGGAGCGGTGGCAGGGTGTTGTGTGTAGACGTGTTTGAGCGGCTGGTGTGTGTTATTTGACTGAGCGGTACCCGGAGCGGTGGCAGGGTGTTGTGTGTAGACGTGTTTGAGCGGCTGGTGTGTTATTTGACTGAGCGGTACCCGGAGCGGTGGCAGGGTGTTGTGGGTAGACGTGTTTGAGCGGCTGGTGTGTGTTCTTTGACTGAGCGGTACCCGGAGCGGTGGCAGGGTGTTGTGGGTAGACGTGTTTGAGCGGCTGGTGTGTTCTTTGACTGAGCGGTACCCGGAGCGGTGGCAGGGTGTTGTGGGTAGACGTGTTTGAGCGGCTGGTGTGTACTCTTGACTGAGCGGTACCCGGAGCGGTGGCAGGGTGTTGTGGGTAGACGGGTCTCAGGCCGGGCCGTGGCGCTCCAGGATCGGGTCGCTGCTGAGGAGTGAAGAGACGGGGCATCTGAGGAGGAGCCGCGGGTCCGTACGGCCCCTGAACACACATTAATACAGCGCATCAACACACAGCACCTGAATAACCTCATCAATATATGATATGAAGAAGAAAATATTACCAGTTATTACAGTCTGTTAACTGAAGCTACGCAAACAGTTTAAATAAAGCTGAAATAAAATTATATATATATATTAGATTAAAAAAGATATAATTTTGATTAAATGAGAACTGAAATATATATTTTAAGATAAAGTATACAATTACCCAAATTAAACTAATAAATAAATTAAGCTTAAATAGAAATATGTTATATATTTATTAGAGAAACTTGTAACTCTAATTTATGTAACTGGAAAAATTGGTATAAGATGTACTAAAACTAAACAGAAATAAACATTAATATAAATAATAAATACATTGTTTTACAATGATTTCTATTTATCTGTTATTTTACTCATAAAAATAACAAGCACTTCAAATTACTAAAACTTAAACTAAAGTTCAAATAAAACTGAAAATAAAAATAAAAGCTAAAACCTAGTAATACCAGTTATTCAAATATTTTAAATAAAGCTGAAAAAAAATATATATATATTAATGACATTTTTTTTAATTGAGATTAAATGAGAACTGAAATATATATTTTAAGATAAAGTATTAAAATTACTCAAATTAAACTTAAATATTAATATTGACCTTTAATTTAGTCCTTGAAAATTAGTAACTCTGAAAATAATTTATGTAACTGTATAAAATGTACAAAAATGACAAACTAAACAGAAATAAACATTAATACAAATAATATTTGTTTTGCAATAATTTCGATTGATATATGATTTTACTCATAAAAATAACACAAGGACTAAAATTACTAAAACTTAAACTAAAGTTAAATGAAAAATTAATATAAATATAAAAGCTAATCCAAAATGATCATATATAGTATATGAATTAAACTGAAATAACCCTGGTTATGAAATTAAAAGACAAGCATATTTCTCTTTTGAATAATGTCTCAATCAAACTATAACCTTTTTCTGCTTCAACAGTCTTTAGGGAGCATGCAGACGCCGCATGAGAACGCATGATAAACCAGACGAGATGTCACTGTGCAAACAGCACACACACACACACACACACACACACACACACACACACACACTGTACGCCAGCCGCGACTTACACAACATACGACAACAGATGCGCAACTTCATCAAGGCCATCGGAAAACAAATAATGTCTGCTGATCATCAGCGGACGACGTGCACTTCATCTTCACAGACAGAGACGGATGACAGACGGCACTGGAGTTCAGCGCATACACACACACACGCACGCACGCACGTGTGTGATTGAGCTGTGTCTCACCTGTGTGTGTGTGCTGCAGGAGTGTGTGTGTGTTGAGCTGTGTCTCACCTGTGTGTGTGTGTGTGTGTGTTTGAGCGGTGTCTCACCTGTGTGTGCTGCAGTAGTGTGTGTGTGTGTGTGTGTGTGTGTTTGAGCTGTTTCTCATCTCTGTGTGTGCTGCATGTGTGTGTGTGTGTGTGTGTGTGTGTGCTGTGTGTGAGTGTGTGTGTGTGTGATTGAGCTGTGTCTCACCTGTGTGTGTGCTGCAGGAGTGTGTGTGTGTGTGTGTGTGTGTGTGTGTGTGTGTGTGTGTGTGTTGTGTGTGTGTCTCACCTGTGTGTGTGTGTGTGTGTGTGTGTGTTTGAGCTGTGTCTCACCTGTGTGTGTGCTGCAGGAGTGTGTGTGTGTGTGTGTGTGTTTGAGCTGTCTCACCTGTGTGTGTGTGTGCTGCAAGAGTGTGTGTGTTTGAGCTGTGTCTCACCTGTGTGTGTGTGTGTGTGGTGTGTGTGTTTGAGCTGTGTCTCACCTGTGTGTATGTGTGTGTGTGTGTGTGTGTGTGTGTTTGAGCTGTGTCTCACCTGTGTGTGTGCTGCAGGAGTGTGTGTGTGTGTGTGTGTGTTTGAGCGGTGTCTCACCTGTGTGTGTGCAGCAGGAGTGTGTGTGTGTGTGTGTGTGTGTGTGTGTGTGTTTGAGCGGTGTCTCACCTCTGTGTGTGCTGCAGGAGTGTGTGTGTTTGAGCTGTGTCTCACCTCTGTGTGTGCTGCAGGAGTGTGTGTGTTTGAGCTGTGTCTCACCTGTGTGTGTGTGTGTGTGTGTGTGTGTGTGTGTGTGTGAGCAGTGTCTCACCTGTGTGTGTGCAGCAGGAGTGTGTGCATGTGTGTGTGCTGCAGGAGTGTGTGTGTGTGTGTGTGTGTGTGTGTGTGTGTGTGTGTGTGTGATTGAGCGGTGTCTCACCTGTGTGTGTGTGTGTGTTTGAGCAGTGTCTCACCTGTGTGTGTGTGCAGCAGGTGTGTGCATGTGTGTGCTGCAGGAGTGTGTGTGTGTGTGTGTGTGTGTGTGTGTGTTTGAGCTGTCTCACCTGTGTGTGTGCTGCAGGAGTGTGTGTGTGTGTGTGTGTGTGTGTGTGTGTTTGAGCTGTGTCTCACCTGTGTGTGTGCTGCAGGAGTGTGTGTGTGTGTGTGTGTGTGTGTGTTTGAGTGGTGTCTCACCTGTGTGTGTGCTGCAGGAGTGTGTGTGTGTGTGTTTGAGTGGTGTCTCACCTGTGTGTGTGCTGCAGGAGTGTGTGTGTGTGTGTGTGTGTGTTTGAGTGGTGTCTCACCTGTGTGTGTGCTGCAGGAGTGTGTGTGTGTGTGTGTGTGTGTGTGTGTGTGTGTTTGAGTGTGTGTCTCACCTGTGTGTGTGTGTGTGTGTGTGTGTGTGTGTGTGTGTGTGTGTGTGAGCGGTGTCTCACCTGTGTGTGTGCTGCAGGAGTGTGTGTGTGTGTCGGTGCTGTAGCGCCTCCTGCTGGTGCAGACGGCTGTGGTCTCTGCAGGATCTCACCCTTGGCATGTGACAGTCGCTCTCTCAACATCCGAACACCAGCCTAGACCACAAACACACACAGAACACACTTACTTACACACTATACACATCACAGTAAATATCTTTATTCTATTCAATTACACAGTTTAAAATATCAATAATACTACTGTACTGTAAAACACAATGTATTTAATACTTATAATAATGATTATTATTATTGTAAATTATTTACATTAATTTATAAATTATAAAAATTAAATACATAACTAAACAAACATTACTATAGAAATAATAATATTAGACTGTAAAAATATTATTTAATTGTATTAAATTATAAAACAAATAAATTACTATAGCAATAATATTGCATTGTAAATAATAATAAACAACAATATCATTATTTAATAATTTAAATATTTTATATTAAATCATACATTTAAATAGCAATAATTCTACTATACTGTATTATAGAGTTACAATAATTATAAAATGTAAATCAATAAAGAAATATATTACTATTGCAATAATAGTGCACTCTAAAATTTAAATTAGTATTTAAAAATATTTATTTTCATTATTTCTTCAAATATTTTGTATTTTATTAAATACTAAATTAGCAATTCTACTGTACTGTAAAATAAAAATTTAACATTTAATACCATTTAATTAGTATAAAACAACCAATTCTATGCTTTATAAGTGCTTCTTCTTCCCATAACATGTTTCTAAGGATGAGTGATATAAATGAGGATCATCACCTTCTCCACCAGATCCTGCAGACGCATGTGAACACAGACGTCAGCACATGACCGAATCGCTCAATATAAGCGTGAAAGAGTGAGTGTGTGTGTGTGTGACCTCCAGAGCCAGCGGAGAAGAACAGTCTCTCTGCGACGTCCAGCACTCCACCAGACGCTCGATGTTCCCCGAGCAGATGAAGCACAGACAGGCCTGCAGACAACGCTTCTCTGTGCCTTCAGCCTGCAGACGAGCGCCCAGAGTATCTACACACACACGCACGCACACACACAGACATGCACACACAGACACACTCACACACACAGCGACACACAGTGCATTCAGGCTATACATGTTTTGTCAGTACATGACAGACCTGGGACACACAGACACCCACAACCGCACGCACACATGACACACACTGAGCCACAGGAACACGGTGTCTGTGTGTGACACACACACACACAGTGTGCACCTGGTCTGGGCTGTCGGGCAGGTAGCTGAGCGCTGAACTCACACACACACACACACACACGCTGGAGTACTGGATGACACTCCGCACACACTGAGCTCGCAACACAAACCACACGCACGCACGCACACGCTCGACACAGACACGCACAGGATCATCACCTTCTACACACACAGATCCTGCACACACGTGAACACAGACGTCACACATGACACACACGCTCAATATACAGCGTGACACACACACAGTGTGTGTGACCGCGCACAGAGCCAGCGGAGAAGACAGTCTCTCTGTGACACACACTCCACACGCCGATGTTCCCGACCAGATGACAGCACAGACAGGCCTGCACACAACGCACTGTGCCTTCACACAGACGCACAGACACACACAGACACACAGACAGACAGACAGACAGACACACACACAGACAGACAGACACACAGACAGACAGACACAGACACACACAGACAGACACACACAGACAGACAGACAGACAGACACACACACACACGCAGACACACAGACACACACCGCACACAGACACACACACACACACACACGACACACACACACACACAGACAGAGACACACACACACACACAGACAGACACACACACACAGACAGACACACACACACACACACACACACACACACACACACACACACACACACGCACACACACAGACAGACACAGACAGAGACACACACACACACACACGCACACACACACAGACAGACACTCACAGACTCTGAGCTGCATATTTATACACACAGAAACACAGACAGTAGACACACACACACACACACACGCACACACAGAGTGCTCAATTCAGATCCACTGTATAACTGTTCACATTGTTGTTTTAAATGCCAATATCAGATTTCCAGTGTGAACAGGTCACGGTTCTGAACTAATCAAGATCTGAACAGGGTTTGCAGATTTTCACAACATCTGCCCAATTGTTTCTCAAAACTAGTCCAATCATGTTGTAAATATTGCATGTGGTCACATCAGATTCATCCAGTGGCAACAGATAGCCCAATTCCACAGGTACAGATTTGGACACACTGACCCGCATACAGAAGTAAACACGGAGGATATAAACAGGGTTTGGTTCACACCTGCGTTTTCCAACTACGATCCTGAAAAACTAGTCATCAGTGTTCAGCATTGTGCATAAAACCCAATCCACCGTGTGTGTGCAACATGTGAAAAGTGTCTTACCCACAGGTGCAATGTGGATTTGGACACTTGCACAGCGCGCCGTCATACAGAAGTAAACACGGAGGATATAAAGCAGAGGTCTCTCTGTTCACACCTGCGTGGACGTTTCTAGCGATCCTGAAGACCTTGATTAGCTGGATCCGCTGTGTTTGATTAGGGTTGGGGCTGAAGTGTGCAAAGCTGGAGTGTGTGTGTGTCTCACCCGTGTGTGTGCAGCAGGAGTGTGTGTGTGTGTGTGTTTGAGCGGTGTCTTACCCGTGTGTGTGCAGCAGGAGTGTGTGTGTGTGTGTGTGTGTGTTTGAGCTGCGTCTCACCTGTGTGTGTGCAGCAGGAGTGTGTGTGTGTGTGTGTGTGTTTGAGCTGTGTCTCACCTGTGTGTGTGCAGCAGGAGTGTGTGTGTGTGTGTGTGTGTGTGTGTGTGTTTGAGCTGTGTCTTACCTGTGTGTGCTGCAGGAGTGTGTGTGTTTGAGCTGTCTCACCTGTGTGTGTGCAGCAGGAGTGTGTGTGTGTGTGTGTTTGAGCTGTGTCTCACCTGTGTGTGTGCAGCAGGAGTGTGTGTGTGTGTGTGTGTGTGTGTTTGAGCTGTGTCTCACCTGTGTGTGTGCAGCAGGAGTGTGTGTGTGTGTGTTTGAGCTGTGTCTCACCTGTGTGTGTGCAGCAGGAGTGTGTGTGTGTGTGTTTGAGCTGTGTCTCACCTGTGTGTGTGCAGCAGGAGTGTGTGTGTGTGTGAGCTGCGTCTCACCTGTGTGTGTGCAGCAGGAGTGTGTGTGTGTGTGTGTGCGTGTGTGTGTGCAGCAGGAGTGTGTGTGTGTGTGTGTGTGTGTGAGCTGTGTCTCACCTGTGTGTGTGTGCAGGCAATCAAAAACAAATAAAGCATAGTTTTATGATATGAGACCTCATGTTTTGCTTGTAGAGGTATCTCTGTAATACACACGTCACACTTCCACTGATTACCCTGGCTACTGTCTGGATAACTTTAGGTGTGTAAGACCTTTAGTGTGTCTCCCGTTATTATGACGAGTGTGGCTCTAAAAGCCGACATGACCGTTCACACTGCAAAACATCTGACCTGGATCGGATTTAGCACCACAGATTCCACGCGGTTTGTGCTGTTCACACGGTCACGATAACACCAGATCTGTGGTGAGCAGATTCGGACAATCAGTGTGAACGAGACCGGTGCTGTTCTCACCGCAGAGACGAGCGAACTCCTCGGGGTCAGCGTAGGTCAGCAGCGCCGCTAACGCCTCCTTCCAGCTCTCCAGCTCACAGCTCTGGACGATATCACACCAGCTGTGTGTCACCACGGACGAGATCAGCTGAGCGGAGACACAACCATAGCAATGATGACGCTGGCCCTTTAACAAAGCCTTTTATTCACATTAAAATAATGATCATAATAATAATAATAATTGATCAGCTGAGCGGAGACACAACCATAGCAATGATGACGCTGGCCCTTTAACAAAGCCTTTATTTCACATTACAATAATGATCATAATAATAATAATAATTAATCATTTAAATATATTTTTTTGTGTAAGAAAGAATCAGAAAAGAATACTGTGACTAATAATAATCATCATAATAATAATTACTGAAAAAAAATGTATAACAATACCAATAAGAGAAATAACAAGAATTTTAAAAGTATTTTAATGATAATAATAATAATAATAATAATAATTTAAATATTATTTGTTTGTGTAAGAAAGAATCAGAAAAGAATACTGTGACTAATAATAATAATAATAATAGTATTAATAATAATTATCATAATAACGATAATAAATTACTGATAATAACTAAGACTAACAATAAAGAAAATAATAACAATACCAATAAGAGCAATAACAACTATTTAAAAGTATTTAATGATAATAATAATAATTATTATTATTATTACTATTAAAATAATAATTATAATAATAATACAAGACTAATAATGACAAGAATATGAATACTAGTAACAATAAAAACAATTATTATTTAATAATATAATAACAACGATTAAACAAACTATTTTTTTGTTTTTATATTATTCTTATTAGCAATACTGTTATTATTTATAATATTATTAATGTTGTTTTTATTACTATTATTATTCTTATCTTGTTTTTGTTATTAGTTGTCTACTTATTTTTAACCTAATTATTATTTATTTTAGTTATGAATTATTATTTATTGACTTTTTATAATCAATTATTTATTATAATATTAAAAACTAACAAGACTAATAAGAATACTAATACATAAATAATTGTATAATACTTTAAGAATAATAATAATAACAACTATTATTAGTATTACTACTACTACTATTATTAACTTAATATTCCACATAGTACTGTTATTATCAATATTGTTGTTATTATATTAATTATTATTATTAGTAGTACTAGTATTCTTGTAATTTTTTTATTATAATTGGTTCATCTTATTATTATTATAAGCAATCATAATACTATAATAAGACTAATATGAATATTTACAACAATAATTTTTTATACTTAATAATAATAATAGTTACTATTATTAGTAGTAGTGATTCTTAATATCGTATTAGTGCTATTATTATTAGTTGCATACTTACTGTTACTTTAATTATTGTTATAATAATCGATGACTCTGAAACTGAAGTGACATGATGATGATGATGATGATGATGATGAGGAGGAGGAGGGGTTACCTTGGAGACGCTGTCGGTCTGCCGCTCCAGGTAGTGCTGCTGGGTCTTCTTCAGTAGCTCCGCCCCTCCGCTGATTGACAGGAGGATGGCTTCAGCGAAACGTCCATCATTCAAGCACAGCTCCACCGCGGCCTCGAAGTTCCCCACCAACAGAGCCTGACTGATCAGACCGCTCGTATCTGCTCAACACAGCGCGTTATTAAAGGGGTCCTATTACGCTGTGTGTGTGTGTGTATGTTTGGGTATAAACCTGCAAAGTTACGAATCTCAAAGTCCACTCCAAACGGAGATATTTCGTTTTTTTTTAAAGAACTAGAACTACAGCGAATGGCTTGTTTGGACTACAAAGTTGTTTTCCTGTATTTGTGACATCAGAAATTGTAAATCCCGCCTACTTTGTGGGCGGAGCTCTGATTTGTGTACGGCGTTACCGTGGAAACCTCGCTCGCCCCAACAGCGCCCCCCCCGCTGGCAGATAATTAATCTGCATATACATGCACCACAAATAGAGCAAGTCTGTGCGACTATGATATAAATAAATTCAACTGTATAACATTTCACTGCAATTCGTGTTATAATGTTAGAATTAAAGAACAATAACACATGTTACCGTAGCACTTATCTGCACATAGTCAAAGCTGTTGTTGACATCGCATCTAAAACCTAATTTAGCCACACAAAAACACTTTAATCTTGTGTGCAAAGGTTCACGATCCTCTTGTTCAATATTATTGAGGTCTGAATTGATGGCAATATTGAGGAACTGATAAGGGCGGGCAATAACGCTGTCTAAGCTGCTAACCAATCACAACACATTTTGTATTTCGGAAGGCGGGCCTTCATCAAACCCAGAACTAATCGAGTCGACATTATGTGAAAAATAATGCGATTTTCAGACCACCCAGCAAAATCAAGACTTTGTAAAGAGCATAATAAGACTCCTGTAACATCTGAATATCAATATGATAACAGTATTGCCATGCGTGTGCTTCGGAGACGCTCACCTGAGGACACGGGGATCTGGAAGCAGCGCTCTCGGTCTTTCTCTGTCTTTGGTAGCGGAGTAAAGAAATCCGCCGGAGACTCGTCTGCAGCGCCGCCCGACTCATCTGCTCTCTGATTGGACGATTCAACATCAGACACAATAAAACATCTAGCATGCATGCACTGATTTAACACACACCTGGTCAGAGAGCGTCTGCATCTTCTCAGCCAGATCGTTCACGTCTAAACCGTTCGGATGAAGCTTCGTCCCCAGACACGCCGAGATCTGACGAGATGGAGGTTCAATTAGAGCGTCACTCAAACGGGTCTGTTTCTCTCTCAAAGCATCAGAATAAATATAAATAATGTATATTTAGTGTTATCAAATGATTGATCGCATTCAAAATAAACAGTGTGTGTACTGTGTATATTTATCGTGCATGTATATATATATATATATATAAACACACACACACGCATGCATGCATGTATTTAAGAAAAATATATTACGTTTATGCATTTAAAATATTAATTATATTAATATAAATATATATATAGAAATATATATATATACTGCATGTGTGTGTGTGTTTATATATGCATGATAAATATACACAGTACATTCATATTTATTACGTAAACAAAACTTATTTGCATCCGATTAATTGTTTGACCGGGCTATTGATATTATTACAATTATTAATAATTTAAAGAATACTGTGACTAATAATAATTACTGATAACAACTAAGACTAATAAAAAATGAGAATACTAATAACATCAATTATTATAAATATAATAATAAATATAAGGCTAATTATTAAAATAATTAATTATTTAATAACTAACACTAACCCAATATTTCAATAAGAATAATGACTAAACATACATATTATGAGTTAATATTATAAGTGTTATTATTCGTATCAGCATTATTGTTATTATTTTCATTATTATTATTATTAATAGTAGTAGTATTCTTATCTTATTGTTGTTATTATTAGCTGTATAAGTTATAAGTCGTAAAACTTGGAATATAGTGCATAAGTCATATGAACAACTGTTATCTATTTTTGTCATTATGGGAGATTAATATCTAACATGCATTATTGCAATGATTTTCAAGGCAGAATATGTGAAAAGCAATGAGGTGGGATAAACCGTGCACCGTCTTAATCTAGAAAACGCCATGTTTTGTCATGCATTTATAACGAATGTCTGATTTTAATAGAGTGACTTCTGTAAACAGGTGGCACCGTTGACCCCGCTCGCCCCGCCCGCTCTTATATGAATGAACCCGGATGTAGTTTGATGCCATACCTTCCTCTGCAGCTCGTCTGTACTGAAGCCCAGCAGCCGCAGAAACTTCACACGCGCTTCATCTTCAAAATTCACCTGTTAAACACCACAGAACAGCGACTGAGACGCCCATTTATACATGCATCCGTTCTCAGAGCTGTACGGCTTTTAGTATTTACTTTAATAATGTGTGACAGCGATTAAGAGTAGAGGTCTGCACGGGCTCAAAACTGAAGCCCGAACCCGGCCCGTACCCGAGATCGTCTGACCCGACCCGACCCGAGCGGCACAGTTCAATTTAGAGCCCGAACCCGACCCGAAATCACCCCCACCGCCCATAACGAATAAAAAAAAAGGAAAAGATTGCATTTCACAATTGCATGCAAAGAAACGGATTAATCAAGGCTCTGCCATTTCACAAACATTTACCAGTTATGAAAGTTTGTGAACATCAGGTGCAGCGGTGCATACATTCTGGTTTATGAATTTTGTTTGGACAAGAAGATGATGACCGTGCAAATTATGGTCATTTTTGTCAGTTAAGGCTCGTTAGCATTCTGTCTACTTTAAATCAGACATAAGCTCTTAAATAAGATTGTATTTATTTGAATGAATTAATCATTTATTTGAGAGAGGAGAGAGAGAGAGAGAGAGAGAGAGAGAGAAGAGAGAGAGAGAGAGAGAGAGAGAGAGAGAGAGAGAGAGAGAGAGAGAGAGAGAGAGAGAGAGAGAGAGAGAGAGAGAGAGAGAGAGAGAGAGAGAGAGAGAGAGAAGAGAGAGAGAGAGAGAGAGAGCGAGAGAGAGAGAGAGAGAGAGAGAAGAGAGAGAGAGAGAGAGAGAGAGAGAGACGAGAGAGAGAGAGAGAGAGAGAGAGAGAGATCGAAAGTTGGCGTGCATGTAACCTGCGTCTGCGTCTCTCTCTACAAGCAATGAGGCTTAGTTATTCAAAAACAGCGATTTTGCGCCTCATTGCAGATAAATATAATGTTGTGACTTACTTAGTCAGTAGCCTGTCAAGCTATTTTACTAATAAAAGTTTCCGTGCTGTTTGTGCGCGATCTCTGATATGTGTGTGTGTGCGTGCGTCTGAAAGCAGCGAAGCCTCTGCATATAGTTTTGGTTTAGCTACAAACCCGACCCGACCCGAGCCGAAGCTATCCATTAAACATTAACCCGAAACCCGACCCGAAACCCGAAAGTATTTCGGGACCCGCGGGTTCGGGTCGGGTAGCAGACCTCTAATTAAGAGTTGAAGTGTCGTGTAAACGGGAATGTGTGTACCATGAGGAACCTCCAGATGTCCTGCTCGGCGTCAGACGGCGCGCCGCTGATCTTGCCGTGGCAGTAGCTGGTGATGGATCCGGAGTGAAGAGCGGCCTGCAGCTCCGCGGAGCGCGTGAGGAACTCCGTCTCGGTGGTCACCTGACACACACGCACCTGTCGCGGGATTGGCTGCTGCTGCGGAGCCACATTAGGGCTCTCAAACGTCACCAGCTTCCCTCCGAACTGGAGGAGACAGAAGCCGTTCAACACATTAAAAACAAGTATTTCATAAGGCACATAAAAATAATCTCTCAGTTAAAGCATGTACAGGTTGAGGTAAAAGCACTCACTAATAGATTTGTTTTAATGCACAGACTAAAATATTAATAGCTTTTGTTGCATCATTTGGGGCAGCAAATTCACAAGCCGAACGCTCATAAGTAGTTTAATCGCAACATATAATCATTGCAATTAATAGAGTTCACCGTCTGTTTGATTACATGTAATTTGTAACTAACGGCATGATTTTTTTACTGTACATTTATGCCATAGTCACCACTTAATAACCGTAAAGATGTTTTATCTTGAAAAGCGCTACACAACTAAACGTTAATTTAATTGAAGTAGTTTTCTTTCTAGGGATATTTAAGGAAATACTAATTAGATGATCTATTTGTAGCAACTTTTGAAGATATTAGCATAACGTTGTACATAAACATATTCCAGTGGATTTCCCGTCTTGCATGCAGTGATGTCCGATTCAGAAGAGAGTATGATTCACAACGATGCGTTCTGTAATCAAGCTAATTGCTCCAGAACACCTTTATGTGTATTCCTATATACCACAACATCACTATAATCCAAACAGCAGTGGTTTCAAACAGATATTTCTTGGCTAATGTGGTAAACACAGATGTAAGTCTAGATTTAACTTTCTTCTGAAGATTAGTAAAAGTTAAAGAGCCATCAAGCCAGATTTAAAGATATTTATATGAAGAAACTACTTACATTTCTGTCCCATCCAAAGATATAATGTCTTTATTACCTTTATGTTTTTTTCCAAACCACATTAATTTTATTTTGTGCTATTTTGAACTAAATTTAAGTCATTAAAACCCTCTTTAACCTTATTAAAATTGTCTTGTGCCTGTTTTAAAACTTCACCATATGACGATCCCACAGCATAAAGAATGGTATCATCCGTATACAAGTGAATATAAATATTTTTTTGACTACAGATGACCGGAGAAATATTATTAATGTAAATTGAAAACAGGGTTGGTGCTAACACAGAGCCCTGAGGGACACCTTTGTTAATAGTTAATGTTTCAGATAATTGCTGATCAATTTTTACATATTGGGATCTGTTGAATGAATAGTTAGAGAACCTGGATAAGGTTACATCTTGAAATATAACATCCATCTCGACATCCCTAATATACTCACAGCGAAAGATGCGCCTACAGGCCTCCGTACCCACTTGGGCGGCTTTTTTAGAGGAGCGATGATGGTGGTTTCAACTCTTTGCTGAGGAACCTGCAGAGGAGGAAGAGTCTGACCGGTTCCAAACGGGTCGTTAGTGTCGAACGAAGCTGAGATCTAAGGACAGAGAGAAACCAGTGGACCACAAACCATCAGGAGCGGATCCAGCGAGAGCTTGATGACCATCCTCCAGAAGCCCGCCTACTTATGTGTATACTTTTGAACTTGCTACTATTTCCTCCAGAAGCGCTGTTTATATGTTTACCTTAGTATGTGTGTAAAAACACATCTGATCGAATAAGTGTACCTCCAGACTATATTAAATATGTATTATTGTATGAGCCCGCCTAATGAACCTCTTTGAAAAGACAAATGATTAATGCCCCATTTACAGAACATGCTACATGAATAGTTAATCTACATCCTCCAGAACGCAGCACACCTGCCCTCCTCATCTACAATGAAGAACACTATTCCTCTCTTTCTTTGTGAGTTTGTTTTCACTATTACGATGATGTCATCCCTCCAGAAGCCCGCAACTATAACGACCTCCGAATAATACCGCCCACTCTATAAGCGGTACTAAACTGCAGAAACATCCGACCAACTGAGCCGCATGCTCGAAGTCAAAAGCGGCAAAAGAAAAGCAGGTGGTCATTATCGCACCTGATCCACTGTGCTGTGCTGCTGCTGCTGAAGACGTCCTCCCATCACAGAGTACACACTGATCCATCCATCAAATGATGCGGCTGACAGGAGGGCGGGGTTACGAGGACACCACTGCACATCGAAGCACCACTGATTGGCTGTCGGCAGCTCGTAAATCACCTAAAACACAAGAGACCAGGCGTGATTGGTCAACGTGATCCAAAGATCACACCAACAATGGATTTCTAAGATTTCATCAATCCTGGTTAAAAAATATTTAAATTATTAAAATGAGAAAAAATTAATATTACAGATTTATTATTAATTTTAAGAATTTTGAAATAAACATTTAAATTAATTATTATTTTGTATTTAATTATAATTATTTATTCTATATTTTAATAATAATAATAATAATAAAATGCTGATTTTATTATAGATTATATAATAAATAGGTCTTAAATCATACAAAAAATAATGGATTTTAAAATCATATTTTATTGTTATTTATTCTATCAAAAATAATAACAATACTGTAATAAATCACTTCATGCTCTTCACCGAGCGCTCACACAGAAGCAAACGGGAGTGTTTAAAAGCATTATATATCTAATATAACTGACAGAAGCCGGCTTTCAAACCTGATAATTAACAACAAAATGTATTATTATCAATTAAACATTTAACTAAGCAATATTGGAACTGTGATCAGTTGTAACTAAGGTTGGGTTTTTTTATTCACAATTTGTATTCTTTTAAAACACATAAACAATATTGGAACTGTGATCAGTTGTAACTAAGGTTGGGTTTTTTTATACAATTTTATTCTTTTAAAACACATACATCCTATAAAACTGAGACCCGTAACAGTAGAGCATGATGCTAGCAACATCGAAGTCCTGGGTTTGATTCTCAGGGAATGCATGAACGGATCATACGTGTACTTTGAATGCAATATAAGTCGCTTGGAATACAAGCGTGTGACTGACGCACCTCTCCGGTGTTTGGGTTCCAGCACAGGATCCGGTTGTCTTTGCCGCTGCTCAGCAGGAGCTCTGAATCGGCTTGACTCCACGAGATGGACAGAATCCCTCTGGAACAATGAGAAGAGTGTGCTTGTGGAAACCTGAAGTGAATGGATCAGTTGCATCGGACAGGGTTTGTGTGCATCTCTACCTGGTGTGGCTCTCCAGGACTTTGAGAGGTGACGTGGCAAACCGAAGGTCCCACATCTGTATGACCGGAAGTCTGTCGTCCTCAGACGCCAGAACCAGCTGAGTGGCCACATCTGGATGCCACAGCATCCCCGAGCAGTGCATCTGACACACATCACACAGCAGGTGAAAACATGTCTCTCATGTCATCTGCTGTATTCAAGCACTGATGGGTGTGTGCTAGAGGTCTGCACGGGCTTTAAACTGAAGCCCGAACCCGAGATCGTCTGACCCGACCCGAGCGGCACAGTTCAATTAAAAGACTGAACCCAATCCAGAGGGGGGGGAGAGAGAGAGAGAGAGACCAAGAGATAGAGAGAGAGAGAGAGAGAGAGAGAGAGAGCGAGAGAGAGAGAGAGAGAGAGAGAGAGAGAGAGAGAGCGAGAGAGAGGGAGAGAGAGAGAGAGAGAGAGAGAGAGCGAGAGAGAGAGAGCGAGAGAGAGAGAGAGAGAGGGAGAGGGAGAGAGAGAGAGGGAGAGAGAGAGAGAGGAGAGAGAGAGAGAGAGAGAGAGAGAGAGAGAGAGAGAGAGAGAGAGAGAGAGAGAGAGAGAGAGAGAGAGAGAGAGAGAGAGAGCGAGAGAGAGAGAGAGAGAGGGAGAGAGAGAGAGAGAGAGAGGAGAGAGAGAGAGAGAGAGAGAGAGAGAGAGAGAGAGGATGAAAGTTCCGTGCTGTTTGTGCGTCTCTGATATCTGTGTGTAATAATGTGTGTGCGTGCGTCTATGAAAGCAGCGTAGCCTCTGCATATAGTTTTGGTTTAGCTACAAACCCGACCCGATCGGTCGAGTAGCAGTCCTCTAGTGTGTGCATGCTCTTACCCGGTTGCTGTGGTCGCTGATTTTGATGATGGGCTCGTTCTTCCTCAGATCCCAGACCACGGCTTTCCCGCTGGTGTTAGCGGACGCTAGTATGTGCTGCACCTGACTGTTCCACGCCACCACGCTCACGTCCTCCGCCGGCTAGCGCACGCACAAACACACGGACTGAGACTTCACACTACACACTCAAAACAACAGCCGCAGAATTGTGTGGTTTTTAGGAAATAACCCTTTGTTTAGTCAGCTGAACTTTACAAAGAGTTTGAGTATATATATTATATATTCACTGATCGGTATGTTTTGTATTATGCTTGGTTTCATATTTGCTACTAGTTATTATTTTAATGGTGTGGTGCTTTTTCTTCTTTGTTTTCTTTCTTCTAATAAATGTTTGTGCTTTGTCGTTGTTTATGGATGTTATGTTCATTTATATTTTACTATGTTGTGATTGTGATGCCCCCCGAAAACGAGATGGTACATCTCAAGGGGTTAATCCTAATAAACAAATTAAAATTCATAAACGCATAACTCATAAACAGATATATACACCATTTAGCCAATCATTACAATATTAAAATATATCAAATGTAATATTTAGTGAACTCTTATATAGACATACATAAATTATATTAAAATATTTTAATTTTAATATTTAATGACCTCATGTATAGATGTATACCATTAAAGCCATCTATTATAATATTAAAATATTTTTTTTAATATATAGTGAGTGACCCCATATATTTTGCCAGTCATTATAATATTAAAACATATTTTAACATTTTAAAATGTAATGACCTCTTCTATCTATTTATACCAACTTTAGACACCCATTATAATATTAATATCTATAATAATTGTAATATTCAGTGACCTCATATATCTATATATCCATTTAGACACCCATTATAATATTAATATCTATAATAATAGTAATATTCAGTGACCTCATATATCAATTTAGACACCCATAATATTAAAATCTATAATAATTTTAATATTCAGTTACCTCATATATCAATATATAAATTTAGACACCATAATATTAAAATCTATAATAAGTTTAATATTCAGTTACCTCATATATCAATATAGACACCCATAATATTAATATCTATAATAATTGTAATATTCAGTGACCTCATATATCTATTTAGACATCCATAATATTAATATCTATAATAATTTTAATATTCAGTGACCTCATATATCTATTTAGACATCCATAATATTAATATCTATAATAATTGTAATATTCAGTGACCTCGTATATCTATATATCCATTTAGACACCCATTATAATATTAAAATCTATAATAATTGTAATATTCAGTTACCTCATATAGCTCTATATCTATTTGGACACCCATTATAATATTTAAAAATACAAATATTTTAATAATTAATGACCTCATATATATATATATACACATACATACACCCAGTTAGACATCATTATAATATTAAAATATATCAATGAATAAATATTTAGTGACCTCATACAGTATATCTATCCATCCATCCATCCATCCATAAACCCATCCTTTATAATATTAAGAATCCCGCCGGCGGGACGCCTAGTGGTGACGGGGTAAAGTCGTCAGACACAAAAACTCAACAAAAAACAAGTTGGACATGTCATATATTCATGGAAAGCTGAGATTCTTGTGATTTCAACTATGTAAACCATTTTAAGATACAATAAACACAGCATGTACAATCAGTGTCTTTATCAGACCACTTTGTGTTGACATAATGCAGGCATGCATGATAGTACAGACATACATAGGAATAACACAGTAGGGATGCAATATAACACCAATATAAGAAAAAACCCACAAATTAAATAATGTACTGTGTACAGAAATAGAAATATAGGAAACAAATGTATTTAGATTATAAATATGTGTAATTTTAAAAGTGTACCCATTTTGGATTCTATAAATAAATGTCACTATAATGTGTTTATGCTTCAGTTACTATGTGTCAGTAATTATTGACAGTGAATCTGGATGAGAAACTGAATAGCTCTAAGTGTAACCTTTCATTAGAGCCCAAAATGATGACTGTACATTAAAGCATTCAAGAATTACAGCATTGTGTGTGTCGTTGTTACAAAGCGTCGTTTGGAGTCTCCCAAGTGTACTTTTTTAGGAAGCGTCTAGACATAAAATTAGATAAACATGTGTAAAACACTAATTTTCTAATATATTGTGCTAAATTTGGCTTGGTAAGGCTTCATTCTGTGATCCCAATGTATTTTCCAGTTCATACCTCCCAGCTATAGTCATCTGCAGGCTTATATTTACCAAAAAAATCTAGGCGGAATTATTTTTTCAGTGTATTCAAAGTGCTATTACTCAATATCAGTAAGACTTACAGTGATTCTGTTGAGAAACAAACCTCAGAGTGTCACCTTTCAAAGGAGACCAACACCATGCATATCATCCAAATGGCCCAAGAACAGCATGCAATTTACTTTGGGTATGCCTTTTTTAGGCTAATTTGACAGGAATCGTAAAGGGTTAAAGTATACATTTGAATATTTAACGATTGCATATATCTATCCATACCCATTCTAATATTACAATCTGTAGTTTTTTGTGGCATGCAGATAAAACCACCAGAGAACCTGTGACTCTCCCACAAGCCACCAGGGGAAGATTGAATGTAGTTACTGACCCAAAGCCCAAACACACGCAGGTGAACTCTGTCTTTATGTAGTAACACATTGTTTAGTGAGATGAACGGCAGAGAAGAGGTTAATCACAACCCAAACCCTCAGAAGAACAACCCCCTTCCTCTTACCTCACAGAGCTGAAGAAACAGACAAACGCAGTCACTTAATGATGCGATGAACGAACAACACAGAGCGTTTCAGACAGAAGAGCCGCTCCTACCTGTGCCTTTGTGCCCGGCGTCATGGGATTACTGAAGCTGTTCAGGTCCCAGATGTAGATCTCGGAGTCGTTAGCTCCGGAGGCGATGAGATTACTCTGATGCGGAGGAAACACACGGATAAATCACACACAAATTACACTTCTGTCATTAATTACTCATCCTCGTGTCGTTCCAAACCTGTAAGACCTTCGTTCGTCTTCAGAACACAATTTAAGATATTTCTGATTAATTATGAGCGCGTTCTGACCCTCCATAGATGGTAATGATCCAAACACCATCAATGCTTAATTAATTAATTAATCACAAGTTAATCAATTTAGGCTGAGAAGTTACCCTCATAAGGATAATTTTTGTTTTAAATGAGAAATAGACATTACAAGAAATATTTACATTCAACATGCATAAATAATAATAATAATAAATATGAAACTAAAACAACCAGATTCCACCAAATAAATATAATCTATGCACTTTATTTCAATTCAGAATTATGCATGGATATAATTATCTGTAAAAAACAAACATATAAAAAAAAAAAAATTCATTCAGTCAAATATTTAAAAAAAAAGTTGATCTGTAGACAAAGAAAAATGAAATTATACATTTTTACTTATAAGCTTTTTACATTGTGGCGGTGTTATTAATTTCTATAGCTCACATAAGAAACAAACAACTATTATCATGCAAAGTGTTGAAAAAATGAATAAATAAAAGAGTATAAAGAGTGCACAAAGAGGAAAGGAATAAAATGCAGATTAGATCATTATATATGCACGTACTAATTAAACGAGTGTAGCTAAAATCACCGAATGAGATTTGAAGCGGATTCTCCGCTGTGATTGGACGAATTGGGCTAGTTAGAGAAAGGACATCGTTAAAATAATCCATGTGACATCAGCAGTCCAACTGTCATTTTACCAAGCGCTCAAATTGGCTGAAAAACTCCATTAATTTGTACTAAAATATTAAATATTCTAATTTAAAGGCATAGGGCCCTATTTTAAAAATCTAAGAGCATAAATCTAAAGCACACGAGTCCGAATGCACTTTTGCTAGTTTAACGACGGAAATAGACAGTAAGTTCCCTCAGACACTGAATTGATTTATTTTACATCTCAAATGATTTGAATCGTCACATATTTGAATGTATTTTAACCCATTTAATCGTTTCATCCCTCACGTGGATTATTTTAACGATGTCCTTGGTGCGTTTATGAGCTTTGATCGTGTTTGGATCCTTGCTGTCTATGGAGGGTCAGAGATCTCAGATTTCATCAGACATACATTCATTTGTGTTCTGAAGATGACGAAGGTCTTACGTGAGGGTTAACTATCCTTTACGAGCGAGCTCTACCTGGAAGCGGTTGTAGTCGGCGCGTGCATGTGTTTGGTGGACTGTGCGATCAGTCCTCGAGGATGGAGTCAGCTGAACACGGTCACCGATCCGTTCTCACTGCCGCCGATGAGCCGCCCGACGAGCCCTTCACGTCCATATCAAAGCGTCCAGATCAGACTGTGAAACCTGACAAACACAGGCGAGATCAACACAAACACCTCACACACACACACACACACACACACACGGAGATCAACACAAACACACACACACACACACACACACACACGATCAACACAAACACCTCTCACACACACACGGCGATCAACACAAACCTCTCTCACACACACACACACTGAGATCAACACACACACACACACACACGGAGATCAACACAAACACCTCTCACACACACACACGGAGATCAACACAAACACCTCTCTCACACACACACACACACACACACACACACACACACACACACATCAACACAAACACCTCTCACACACACACACACACAGAGATCAACACAAACACCTCTCACACACACACACACACACACACACAGAGATCAACACAAACACCTCTCACACACACACACACACACACACACGGAGATCAACACAAACACCTCTCACACACACACACACACACACACACACACACACACGGAGATCAAAACCAACACCTCTCACACACACAAAGATCAACACAACACCTCTCACACACACACACACACACGGAGATCAACACAAACACCTCTCACACACACACACGGAGATCAACATAAACACCTCTCTCACACACACACACAGAGATCAACACAACACCTCTCTCTCACACACACACACGGAGATCAACACAACACACACACACACACACACACACACACACACACGGAGATCACACACACACACACACACACAGATCAACACACACACACCTCCACACACACACACACACACACACACACAGGAGATCAACACAAACACACACACACACACACACACACACACACACCACACACACACACACACACACACACGGAGATCAACACAAACCACTCTCACACACACACACACAGGAGATCAACACAAACACCTCTCACACACACACACACACACAGATCAACACAAACACCTCTACACACACACACACACACACACACACACACGGAGATCAACACAAACACCTCACACACACACACACACGAGATCAACACACAAAGATCTCACACACACACACACACACACACACACACACACACACACACGGAGATCAACACAACACCTCACACACACACACACACACACACACACAATTACACAGCTTCTCACACACATCACATACACACACACGGAGATCAACACACAACACACACACACACACACACACACACACACACACACTGACATCAACACACTGTCACACACACACACTCACATACACACACACACACAACACAGATCAAACACATTACACATACACACACACACACACACTGAGATCAACACAAACACCTCTCACACACACACACACGGAGATCAACACAAACATCTCTCTCTCACACCTCACACACACACAACACCTCTCACATATATATATATACACATACACATATATATTTACACACACACATATTAGTATATATAATAATTTAATTTTAATTTGGTGTACTAAAATACAACTGAAATTCAAATTAATAAAACTGTATAAAGCGAAATATATGAATGTATGGTTACCCCTGCAGTGTATCTGACAATTACCTGAACTAATAACCAGAAACAATGGAAATTACATTTGTGTGTCAATTTGTTATTTGACAAATTGATAATATTCAGAGAGTGCCACCACGTGTCAGAAACATGTTCACCACACATGTTTGGGTCGTCAGATCACAAAGAACTCATTCCAGCAGCGATGAACCTGGCCCTAAATTATTAATATAGAGACATTAAATTGATGTAAAGCACTTTTAGCATTCAGTAAGATTTTGTTGTTGTTGTGAAAGACAAAATTACAAGAGATTTCAATTTCAACGAAATGCAGTTTGAACTTTCTATTCATCTGTGAATCCTAAAAAATTAAATGCATCACGGTTTCCACAAAAATATTGTGCAGCACGACTGTTTTTAACATTGGTAATAATCAGAAATGTTTCATATTATCATGATTTCTGAAGATCATGTGACACTGAAGACTGCAGTAATGATGCTGAAAATACACAGAAATAAATTACAGCTTAACAGATACTCACACAGAAAACAGCTAGTTTAATATCTAATAATATTTCACAATTGTATAGCATTTTCGGTCAAATAAATGCAGAAAGAGAGACTTTGAATGGTGTGCTGTATTAGTCATCACATGGCAGCAGTACTGTATGATATTCCAAACCCAGTGGACGTGTCCCGAATCACTGACCTGCTGGAGGTGGGCAGCGTTCCTCGGAGCTTCATGTCCATGGACGTATCAGCGAAATCAATCTCAAAGATCTCCAGAGCGCGCTGGTGTTGAAGCGGTGAAGAAGATGTGTCCTCATCTTCCTCCGAAACCCTGAAGAGAGATTCATCTGCATTAACAACATCACAACCTGTGTGTTAATATTACATTTACACTTACCATCAATACTAACACATTCCTGTAACAGAAATCATGAAAACAGCAGCACTAATCTTATGTATGTGTGTCAAATACAGCATCAATTATGTCTCAGCCTCCAATTAATATATATAGTATCAGATTAATTTATTATCCTCATAAACTATACGTGTAATAAATGTATTGTGGAGCCAATATAGAGCATATCATTCATCTGCATTAACAATGTCAGATCAGCCTAATTAACCTGATGTTAATATTACATGTACACTTAGACACAATAATAACACATTCCCGCAATAATCTTAACAGAAATCATGAAAACAGCAGCGCTAATCTGATGTATGTGTGTCAAACACTGCATAAATTAACGTTACGTCTCAGACAACAGTTTTATAAATAGTATCGGATTCATTTATCATCCTCATAAACTATATGTGTAATAGATATCTTGTGGAGCAAATATAGAGCAGAAATGTGTGTTTATAATCACAGTTGTGTATTCCTGATCGTCTGCTGTTAGCGTTAGCATTAGCCTGCTTCACAAACACACGGATAAGCCCGCGATCACACACACAATATAACATCACAACCTCGAGTTAACCCTAAAAACGTCAGATTACAGTAAGTGTTGTGTGTGTACTTACGGTTGTGTGTGATGATTCGTCTCGTTTGTGTGTTGAGGAGAGTTTAGCGGCGCTCCTCGCGCGTCACTCATGGGGAATGTAGTCCGGGGCAGAATTGTAGTCCAGTACGGCAGCCGGCGAGGTACAGTATTTACGAAACGATGAAGATTCTAAACGGCCAATCTTCTCGATGCGATTTATACTCTAGTGCTGTAAAACGATTAATCGCTTCCAAAATAAAAGTTTTTGTTTATATTATATATGTGTGTGTACTGTGTATATATAAATACACACACATACAGTATATATTTTGAAAATATTTCCATGTTTAGACATTTATATATTCATATTCTTATATTTAATTTTATATTTAAATATACAAACATATTTTTTTATATATATACACATGCATGTGATTGTATTTACATATACATAATTAATATACACAGTACACACACATATATAATATAAACTAAAACTTTTATTTTGGAAGCGATTAATCGTTTTACAGCACTAATTTCAACTAATGCCAACATCGCTTGAATTAAAAATGTATTTAATTCAATGTCAGTCAACAGTGTCCATATACAAGAACATTTAGGAGATTTTATCCCCAAATCAGAAGTGAAAACGCCAGGTACACACAAATTATATTGATTATTATTCTTATTAAATGCATTTTATTTTAACTTTTAGTTCACAGATTGACTACTGACATCCCTTCTGATGTAAAAAGATAAAACTATATATAAACACACACACATATATATATATAATCTGAAATAAATGCATGTAACTATCACGTATCTGAACAATGGACACCCCACTAACAACAGAATTTTTGATATATGTATATTATTATTAATAATTATGTTTAATGTAATGAAATGCTGATGACAGTTTAAGGTCTCATTGGAAGGAAAGGTAAGAAATGACAAACCCAGCAGATGACATTTAAGTTAAGTTTATTAGAGAGACAGAAATATACACAAGTTTTGAAAGCATCAGATCTCATAATGTTTGACAGGTTCTGGTTCTTTCTCAGAGTCTCCACCTCTCTCCAGATACAGCTCGTTGTACGGATACTGTTTAGGAGCCTGGAAAGAGAAAGACACGGATGATGATGAGACTCATGTGTGGAAAACACTATTAAAACAAAAACTAATCAAAACTAGAATAGTATGTATAATGCTGCAAACAATCACAACTGTCTAAATAAGCTTCAGCTGCTAAAAGAGCTTGTGATTTCATAGTGTGCTAGTGATGCAGAAATAGCACACTTCCCTGAAATATTGTGTATATAGCTGTCCCTTCACTCACCACCGGCTGGTAGGGGAACATCTCGCCCAAACCAAACATCAGCAGCATGAAGCCCATGAACCCCAGCAGCTGGTTCCTCATCGTCTTCCACTCCACGGGGCTCGGAGACGTGTCAACCCTGTTCCTGATGTACATGTCAAAGTCCCAGTGCATCTGAATAAACATCATACATGCTCACTTTCTCTAGTTACAGAAACAAGTCTGAATCAGGAGAAATCTGCACAGAAACAGCTCTAAACAGTGTGTGTGGGTTTTGATGTGAGAGATGCTCTTTTTCACTGAGGAAGAGTTAAAAACATCTGAATGCTGGATTTGTTTCAGCTTTTGTCTTCTCCAGATGTTAACTGATGGACTGGAGTGCTGGGCAAAAATGCACGGTGCTTTAAACATTATATTCCATAGCCTAGTCTTTCAAAAAGCATGCAATGGGATTTAAGAGCGCCATGTTTAACGCCAATCCAGCTTCTGTGGCTATTTTCACGGTGAGAAATATTAAGGCTGAATTATATAATTTATTTTTGCTAACAACTGTATTTGGCATGAAAAATGTGCATGCCATCAAGTGTCCAAAATGTAGTAAATGCATGTGTGCACTGATATCACTTGTGTGGATGCATCAAATAAAAACCAAGGTTTATAGGATGAATGTTAAACTGCGGTTCACACCGGCTCTCCCCAGTTCCTCCTCAGATCAGGATGGTCCCACTGATACCAGGGGTCTCTCTCTCGCTGCGATCGATCCGGAAGCATGGGGTAATCACCAACAACAGAGCAAGTGTATTTAAATACATCCTCAGCCAGCCATTCATCTTCCTGGAAACGAAATACATCATTCACTCAAACACTCACTCACCCCATGCCCAGGATGAGGTTTGTAATCTTCCATGTTGTATTTCTTGCCATCTCCTCTGGGGTTCTGGGGTACGGACCGGCAACATGTCTTTAGATGGACCAGATGCTGTAACACAACACACACACATTATTATGATTACACATGACACACAATAACAAGAGAAGAAACCACACAACACTGTATGAGCTCTCCAGACTACCCTAGACATCATGTATCATGTATAAACATGATCAGTATCATGTATGAACTTGTATTATAGACGGCTAGTTTAATTATGTTCGGTAATTCAATATATAAGCTAAAAAACATACACCGTATAGTATATAATACACAATCAAGGCCAACAAAATTGCTAACCCTTTGAAGACACACACACGCAGAGAAAACATTTAATTTATTATGTGTTAAAAAAACAGAAACGAATCCTAATGCAAAGCAGTTAACAATTAATTGCATTTGTTTACAATCACGTAAAACACTATCACGGAGTCGCTTAGCCTGTTAGCTCCGCAGCCTTGACGTGAAGGTTATCATTCATTAGATGCTATAAAACACTGATTTTATAGCATATATTCGCATAATACGACAGAACAGATGTGTGAGACAGCACCTGCTCTTGTTCCGAGGATAATGTTTGAGATTCCCGGTGTTTTTCCTTTAGTAAGAGCTCGGGTCAGGAGACCCGCTCTGAGGGCCGCCATCTTGCCTCGCTCACTGACACTCCGCAGCACGCATGCGCGGGATGACGTCACCGAATCAGCGCAGAGGACACGCCCTAATGACGGTTGGAAATGTATTATTAAATAAATAAATAGTTTTACACAATAAGACATTGTTTTTTTATAAATGTGAAGTCAAAAAGCTTTTTAGAGTCACTGTTATTATTGTTATATTATTATTATTATTAATTATTTGCAAATGTTAAACAACATAAGGCACATCCATCATAAATAATACAAATAATCAACATAATAATTCGTCTATTATACTTACAACAATAATTGCAACTGAGGGAGAAAAACACAAGGAGCAAGAATCGAGTACAAAAAGACATCAAATAAAAACACTTTAAAACAATAATAAAAATAATAAAAATAATACCGAGATAGAGAGGCAAAGACTTTCAGACTTTGTATTTAGTTTTTTTTAATTACTTAAACCTCTGAAACATTTTCACAAACTCATAAAGAAATATATTAAAGGATGGCTTACATTTTTCCCCATTTGCATGCATGAATATGATATTTACCCAACAATAAATCGTTGACAGTATCCGAAAAATTATAATTTAAATCACACTTCTACAGTGTATGATATGAATATCGACATTTAATGTTACTTATTCCAAATGTATGTATATATAAAAAAATGTAATTACTAATTCGTTCGCTGAT
>CM050430.1:27905021-27907521 GCA_027564155.1 Gymnocypris eckloni scoliostomus | reverse complement strand
CAGATTAATAGAACAGCATTTATTTGAAATAGAAACATTTTGTAGCATTATAAATGCGTTTACTGTCACTTTTGATCTATTTAATGCGTCCTTGGTGAATAAAAGGGTCAATAAAATGTTACCGGCCCAAATGCTGCAGACTGCGTCTTGTTTATGGCATGAGAGTGATGTGATTGGCTGTGCCTCTGCCCCGTTGCAGTATGTGAGTGATGTGATTGGCTGTGCCTCTGCCCCGTTGCAGTATGTGAGTGATCTGATTGGCTGTGCCTCTGCCCCGTTGCAGTATGGGAGTTCGAGTCATGGACACCTCCTGGGTTTCTCGGAGAGGCTCCTCCTCTTCTCGGAAGAGCTCCTCGACTCCGCCCAGTGTTCATCTGCTCTCTGATTCGCTGAACCCCGAGCAGACGGGCGAACTCTCCACCTCCCCCTCACAGACTCCGCCCCCCATCAGCGCCGATTGGACCAGGTAAACAGAGGCGGCCAATAGGAATCTAACACACACGAGCTGAGCTCGTCACATGACTGCTGCTCGTTTCGATTCACGTTAATGTCATATGTGACCCTGGAGCATAATCACATGAATCACTGATTATCTAAAATGCATTGATCATAATCCCATTATCACTGATTATCTTTCACTCTGTGTAGTATATGATGACAGAAGTGCTGTGTTTAATATCCTGGATATCTCTTGTATGCGACACGCTCCCGCCGTATGTTCAGAGTCACGCTTGTTTCTGATAATTAACATAATTAGCATTATTTTAAAGAACTGCTCCGGGTTCAACACATACGCTCGCTCTGTTCATCACGTTTGTGGCAAATTATACAAAATCAGTTCAAAGTTCAAAAGTTCAAAATACAAAAATTGTGCTAAAACGAATTACTAATTTTAATTAATATGCATGAATATTATAATTATAATTTTTTTCATATTATAATTCATTTTTAAAATGAATACTTGATTGTATTAATATTTTGTATAAATATTTAACAAAGCAATTATTTATTATAATATTAATCAATATGAATAATAAATAATCTAAATCTATTTAAATTTATAATCTATATTAATACATGTACAATTAATGATTCATTTGATTAATTATGGTATTAATTAATACCATTGATTAAATAACAAATAATCACTAATAATTATTTAATAATTAACAATTAAATCATTAGAGTTGAATAATTGATTATAATTTAATTGTAATTAATAGATATAAATAATAACAATAATGAATAATTAATTGATATTTATGAACATGAATTAATTAAGAATAATATATAATATTTAAGAATTAATTTATAGTTATTGATTATTATATTAATTATTAATTCATTTGACTTAATTAATTAATAGCAGTACATTTTAAAAAATATATTATTATTTTATTATTATTTATGAATTGTAATATTAATTAATATATGTACATAATCATAATTGACAATTATTTAATAATTGACTGACTGTTAAATAAATGAATAATTGTGAAGAATAAGTTTAATTATAATTCATTTATAATTAATATTTATAACTATTAAAAAAAATGTATTTATAAACATATGTATTAGTATTTATGAACATTAAAAAAGTATTAATTATATTATTCATTAATAATTGACAATTATTTAATAATTGACTGACTGTTAAATAATAATTGAATAATTGCTAATATTTAATAATAATTATTAATATCCATAAATCTTTAATAAACTGATTGTATGAGTATTTATGAACATTAAAAAGTATTAATTATATTATTCATTAATAATTGACAATTATTTAATAATTGACTGACTGATAAATAATAATTGAAGAATTGCTCATATTTAATTATAATTAATATGAGTATTTATGAACATTAAAAATGATTATTTATAATATTCATCAAAATATGATCATAAATTGGTTATTATTTTAAATCAATATGAATGTGTAACAGCACAGATGCTGTTGACGGAGCTGAACGTATTGATCAGTATTACGTGTCAATCTTGCAAATGTTTTCAGCTTCGACGAGGCGTCGTCCAATCGCTGGGACCCCTGTCCCGTCTGCCCCGCCCCTGAGGAGGAGCGCCCGCCCCCTCCGTCCCCGTTCTCTTTCCCCTCCTCCTCCTCGCTCTCGCCTCGAGTGCCCCGACGCGTCCTCCTCGGCGTTAGCCGCTGGTCCGTGTTCAGTCCTCCTCCGCCTCCGCCTCCTCCTCTCTCCACCTCTAGACGCCCACCCTCCGAGCCCGCCTGCAGCCGAGAGAGAGGACTCAGAGTGACTAGGTAACTACCACTAACTACCCGCTGGATCACTGAAGGCAAACGTGGCTCATACAGTGGCGGCTAACGCCAGTTACAACACTAGTACAATCAGCAGCTAAGCCAGTTATTTCTATCTTTAGCTCTAGTGTGTCAGTATCAGTCTATATCTCCAATCATTACTTTAGACATGGGTGGGGTAAGCGGGTGGGGGTGGGGTGGTGGATGGGGGTACAAATTTTGAGG
>CM050430.1:27885021-27897521 GCA_027564155.1 Gymnocypris eckloni scoliostomus | reverse complement strand
TGAAGCTTAAAGAACATTATCCTTCATCAGAATGTGATATCGATAATAAAACCAATCATTTTAATTACATTTTATTCTAGTTTGTTTACTTCTGAAATATGACGTATTTCTCAGTGAGAAAGTATATTAAACATGATTATCCATCATGATTTGATATGTTTTTATACCAGAATGGAGTCATAACTGAACGTTTGTTTACTAAAACAACTCAATATATATTTGTTTTTAGTGAATCTAATCTAAATCTAATCATAAACGATCTCTTCTGAAAATGAAAGTTGTTTCAAAAAAATATGCAAGTTACAAAATCACATTTTTCTGAAAGATTATGAAGACAAACTTTTATTTATTTAATATAACATCACTGATTAATCATGCACAATAACAACATGATTTAAAACAAATATTAAACGTGATCAGTTTATGTATAATGCATTATAAAGGTATTCATAATGTATTTTAAAGTTGATTGTTACATCTGAAATTGCTGGTATGTCATGTGTTTTAATGCATTAAAGGTGTAACTATTAATAGATAAGTATTTATTATAATTGTGGTTACGGTTATTCATTATGCACCATATAAGGTGCATAATTAATGCATTGAAATAATGTCATAATGCATTGTATTTAACGGCTTTAAGCATTACCAAAACATTTTGAGGTAAAAAGTAGATGTATTAATAAAGTTGTTCAAATAATCTGAAGATGTTCCACTGCAGGCCACACAGATTCTGTCAAAATACACAAAAATGACAAATATTAATATGCAAAAGACTGTTAAACGAGCTTAAAGAAAGTCTCTCAGAAGTGATGGGTTCATGGGAACAGAGTTAGATGAGATGAGAATAAATAATGAATTATCTCAGATGTTTCTCAGTATATAAAGCTATGAAATGAATCCTGATAGATAGACGATGATCTTGAGATTAATCCTGGCACAAGAGATCATGGGGTAGAGAAACATCTGAGGGGTGATTGTAGTTTCTGAGTGATAACCCGGTGAATGCATGCATGCGGTCTCTGATGATTACATGCACTGACGAATCTCAAACAAGACGTACCTCATGACCCTAAATCCAAACCTACACTGTTGTGGGACGAAAACTCCTGAAAACATGTCCTTGAACGATCAGATGCACAAAACAACATGTTCAGTAAACTACACCTCATGCTATTTGTTTCTTCAAACATGCAACAGAATAATACAATGCATCCGAGTCATTAATTGCATGGCTGCAATAGAGTATTTTGTATATTATCGTATAAAAATGTCTGTAATACAATCATTGCATAAATACAAAAAAATACTCTATATTTTAAATATTATACTGCTGTCTTAAGAATGTCACATTACAGAAAATTGTAAAGAATATAAAGACTATTTTAGGAGATTTAAAGGGACAGTTCACTCAAAAATAAAAATTAATTTACTCACCTAACAGTTGACGGTAGCCATTGACTTCCATGGTACAGAAAAAAATACTATGGAAGTCAATGGCTACCGTCAACTATTCGGTTAATATTTTATTTTGTGTTAAACCTGGTTCTACAGATGGACCCTCAGTTAAAGCTGTAATAATGGCATTTTAAGTCAGATTTGGCAAATTATCCAGTGCGTTCTGAGGACCGATTTCTATTTCAATGTGTTTTTGCAGCGTTGAGCGATGTAGCTGATCACGGACATATCTGTTGATTTCTTGAATCATCGGCGTTTAGTTAGAATCCAGCTGTTTTTGTTCAGGTTCGGCACGAATCATCTCATTATAACCAAGTGATGTAAATATGAGTACATATGTAAATATACGTGATGTAAATAAGAGATTCGTCGTGCAGCGTAGAGAACTTCATTGATTATAACGTATCTTTGTGAGATCGCTATTAACTAAGATGAGTGACAGCTTTTTATTGATTAAAAACGGACACCACTAAAATAATATATTAAGGTTAGAGCACCCACTAAACATGTGTCCCTGGAGCACAAAACCAGTCATACTATATTTAATATACAGGTATATTTATAGCAATAGCCAACATTGTATGGGTCAAAATTATTGATTTTTATTTCATGAAGCGACTTGAGGTTGAGTAAATGATGACAATTTTAATTTTGCGGTGAACTGTCCCTTTAAGCAGATTGTAACGCGCGTTACCGGAGTCCAGGCGCTCGTGCAGCGGTGAATGGTACGTGCTGATGTAGCGCGCGGGACTCAACAGCGCCTCCATCTGGAGCAGACGCGACACCGCGGCCTGAGGAGGAACCGCATCTGACGCGTCCTTCAGCGCTTCATCTGGAATCACTTTAGATCCCTGTTCAAACATGTGAGACACAATACACCTGTCTGAGAGAGACATTATCCACGAATGTCATTCAGGCATCAACTGACGCGCCATTTTGAATTCTGAGCGCGAACGCATATTCAAAAATGGCGCGTTTTGTCCGTTAGCCTGAAAGACCGTTACGTTGATATACATATTTATAATGATCCTGGAAGATATCACATTGGCAAAACTCTAAATATTGTCTTCATATTTATCCACAAATGTCATTCAGGCGTCAATATTGAAACGCATTTTCAAATTCTAACTTTAAAAAATGGCACATTATAATCATTATTGTATAAAAGAATGTTAGTTACGCTGATATAGCTTTTTAATAATGATTCTGGAAGATTACATTGGCAAAACCTTCATAATTTCTTCATAATTTATCATGCAGGCATCAATAGGCATTTTCATATTCTGAGCGCGAACACGGATTCAAAAATGGCGCGTTTTGTCCGTTAGCCTGAAAGACCGTTACATATACATATTTATAATGATCCTGGAAGATATCACATTGGCAAAACTCTAAATATTGTCTTCATATTTATCCACAAATGTCATTCAGGCGCCAATCATTATTGTATAAAAGAATGTTAGTTATGCTGATATTGATTTTTTTCCCTGGAAGATTACATTGGCAAAGCTTTCAGTTTTAAGATAGCTATGATAGCTAGTACCAAGAACAATAACTTTAAATATAAAGATATTAGCATCTACACCAACACAAGATAACATTCTGCTTATAATAAACTGTGTATAATCTCCTGAACATAATTACAATTATATCATTCGTTTGTGTTATTATCGTTACAGCTGTGCTGTGAATTTACATATTCTCATAGAAGTAGAATAATATTTAAAACATTATATTCATTATTATAATGATCATTCTTGGTGTGAATGTTTTGTTTAGCCTATTCTCTTAAGCGCGCCTTAATTTACATTCTGTGTTCATAACTGTATCGCACGCTTTTAAGAATCATAGAATTTAAAATAAAAGTACAAAAATATATTTGCTAAAATATGTTGCAAAATATGTTAACTGAAATGTATTTTCTATCAATATATTTTTGGGGCATTTTAATATTTTTTTTTGAAAATACATAAAAAATATCTAATAAAAATGTAGATGGTTGTTTAAAATAGGTATATAATATGATAATATCGAAATATCGATCGATATACTCCCGTATCGAAACGTATCATAGAATTTTTTTAAGGTATCTGCAAATATCGTATCGCTGGGTATGATAATCGATATCGTATCGAATTGTGACGAATCATCTGATTTACACCCCTAGTATATAATATGATAATATCGATATATCGATCAATATACTCCTGTATCGAAACGTATCGTAGTATTTTTTAAGGTATCGGCAAATATCGTATCGCTGGGTATGAGATATCGTATCGAATCGTGACGAATAATCTGATTTACACCCCTAGTATGTAATATGATAAAACACCTCTTCCAGCAGTAACCTAGTTTTCCCAGGAGTCTCCATCCAGGTCCTGACCCGCTCAACCCTGCTTATCTTCAGTGGGCGACCGGTCTTGGGCTGCAGGGTGAGATGGCTGCCGTGGTGGGTTTGTAATGTATTTAAATGACACATGTGTACCGTGATCAGGTGTGTGTTGTTGAAGAGGTGGCGTCCCAGCCGCAGGATCTGATGGAGAGTGTCTCTCATCAGTTGGTCTGAGACGAGCGTCCGCTGGCTGTCAGGCTCGTCCAGAAGCTTGTAGATCCAGCGCTGGAAGAGTCTGCAGGGAAGGTCATGGGTCACCAGCAGGATCCGTGGCTCCAGGATCGGGCCGCTGCGGGTCAGAGAGCTTCTCTATTAGACATCTCTGCACTCCTGGAATAAACCATGTCTCTTGTAATAATCTGAAGCTAATGCTAACGATTCTTTATGTTATTCTTTGCATCGTGAAGCAGTAAAACAATTAAATAACTCTATTTAAATATACTAAATAACTAATGCAGCTTGTACATTTTATATTATTATGCTCAATAAACAACATAATTTACTTTATAACAAGATAAGGAGGAACAACATATTATAAATACAAAGGGGTTATGTAAAGAATAATAACAATAATAATAATTATAATCAAATTTTTTTTTTAAAGACTATCAAGCAATATAAAAATAAGAACTGATTCAAAATATTAATATATTAATAAAACGTATATAACAAAAAAATGTTGTTTATATATTAAATATCGTGAGATGCATAAAAAAATCTTTAGACGCACTTTTACAACAAAAACTTTAGTTTATTGAACCTTTTCTGATAAGAAGCGATCATGTTTGACGATGGTTTCTGTCCAGTCCAGTGTCGGGGAAAGTTACTTTTAAAAGTAATGCGTTACAATATTGCGTTACTCTCTAAAAAGTAACTAATTACGTTACTTAGTTACTTTTTATGGAAAGTAATGCGTTACGTTACTTTCTGTGTTACTTTTTAAATATGAGCAGGGCTTGATTGTTTGTTTTTAATATAATAAGTTATATTTATAGCAAATATAAAAGCTTTCACACCAAAAAGTGTAATGAATAAACCTCAGACTGAAGGACGAGTAAATCACGTCTGTACAGAAGAACACAGGAGAAGATCAACACTCTTCAGAAATAAAACAACAATATTAGTTTATATAAAGTCATGTTTGATTATTAATATGATTGAACTGATCATCAAAGGTCAGCAGCAAACACATCGGTTAATAAAATGAGATTAGATATATTTGTGTTGTTTAACATATTTAATTATTGCAGGTTTGTGTCATATTCTGTTTTAATTCATTTTGATGAATACTGAATCTGTTTTTTGCGAGTGGGATGAATTAATACACATTCATATTTAGTCTAGATTAGATCTACAGTAAGATCATGTTCACACGGCGCACTCAGTCAATAAATGGAGAAAAGTAACTGGCGTTACTTTACTAGTTACTTGAAATAAGTTATATTATTACGTAACTCACATGACTTGTAATGCGTTACCCCCCCAACACTGGACTCCAGTCTCGTTTAACCACAGCTTTCGTCGTTTTTTTGTCTGGCAGTGGCAGGTATGCGTTAAAATGTCAAATTGAAGCCTCTAAAACATCGATTCTGGCACCCAACATCACAACAAGATGATATTTGAATCTTCTCATGTAGCCGAATCTGCGCTGGTTTGAATGCGCCGCCTCCTGTTTTCTCTTTGTTTCGCCTCCAGCTAGCGCTGTGACGTAATCGTGACGTCGGCCCTCCCAAACCTGTCCTGGAGGACCCTAGCCTTGCTCATTTGCATGTCTCTCTCATCTAACACGCCTGATTCATGCCTTGCCGTCTCTCCTAACGAGCTGATGAGTTGAATCAGGTGTGTTAGATAAAGGAGCCATACGAAATGAGCAAGGCTAGGGTCCTCCAGGACAGGTTTGGGAAGCACTGCTCTATTGTTCAGTAGATGAATCGTCAGTGTTTGTCTCACCGGTTTTCCTCCATGTGTCTCAGGTCTTGCAGGACACACAGCAGAGCTTCAGTCGAACACTAGTGCATGAAAGACAATCACTGCATCTGTTATATGAGGAGACGTTTAGGAATATGATGCATCACTCCCTCGTGTCACTGTACTTCTGTCTTCTGTGGGAAGATAAAGATTAGAAGCTCTCCGAACCATATCCCGTATTTCATCCCCCCCCCCCCTACCATTTTGTTATTTCTCCCAGGTAATTTGTATGGCCCAAATCTAGTTATATGAATAATCACATCAATATGTTATTCCAAGGTTGCCAGATCCTGTATGAATCACATCACCTCACACAATCGACACATTACACACATTTCAAACCATTTGTGACTCAATCTGGCAACCCGTTGCGCAGTTGATTTCTGCGCAGGTAAAGTTGGATCTAGCACCAGTGGTAGAAATAGAAGAAGTGTCAGGTGGTGCTCCGGCGAAGAAAGAAAAGAAACGACATATCTCAGCATATTAAATCATATTGGTGCAGCCGAGGCAACATTATAAACACAATGTTCATGTTATGTAGAACGTAATGCAGTGTAATTTGATCCACGGTGTTTAACTGCTGTGCAATGTTTGTTTAATTAAAAAAAAGAAGAAAAAGTAACAGTTCTAATAATAATAAGTCCTGTTATTATTCTTTAAATTGTTAGTAATAATTATGTATCTCCGGATTTCGGTACCCAAATGTTAGACCTGGACTGTGTTTGTTTTCATCCACTGTTATTATAGAAGCTTTGCACATATTTTTAATTCATAATTGGAGATTAGTCAGAATAACAATAATTGGAAATAGTGATATTTATCTTTCTTTTATTTCACTCTTTGTTTAGGTAATTGCAGTAATATTTTTTAAAGATGGTTTCATATTTTAAGATTAAAAGTGTTAATTTATTTATATACCATCTTAATCTTAGTTTAGGTTTTAGCTATTTTTATTATATGCAATTTTTTTTTTTTTTAATTGTTATATATTCCCATGATTGTTTTTTTTATATATAGCTTTAATCGATTTTTATTTAAGTTTTATTTATTATATGGACGCCCATTTCTGCACAGAATAAAAAATAATAATAAAGGTAATTACAACTTTTTTATCTAACAACTAAAGTTTTTCTTTCTCACAATATTTTTTAGATATATAAAATATGATATATTTTGAGATATAAAACTCAGAATTTCAGAATGAGACATAAAGACTTTTTCTCAGATTTTTGAGTTTACATTTTGCAATTCAGTTTTTTTCACTCCAGGGACAAAATAAGTAATTTGCATCTTTTTATCTCATAATTACTGCATGACATTTTGTATCATTTATATCATGCATTTCTGTGAAAAAGTCAAAATTGTCAGATTAAAAGATGCAATTACCTCTTTAATTATTGTATTTTTGATTCCATGGTGCAAACGAGCTTCCACACTTGTAGTAATATTAGTTAACTTTAGCGTGCATGACTCTTCTCCTTCTCTCTCCCCCAGGGGCAGTAAGTCATGTGTGTGCTGGATGGTGTTGAGCTGATGAAGCACCTCGATGACGAGCAGCGTGTGTTGAGGATAGATCAGCAGCAGACCGGTGACGTCTTCTCCAGCACGAGTCCTCTGCAGACCGAGCACCAGCCTCTCCAAGTGATCTGACACACGACACACACACCAGAGGAACGCTTGCAGTGCTTTTACATCTGAACCAGGTCTGGCTTTGGCTTATAATGACACTCTAAAGCTGCGTACACACATTTGAATTGCACACAAAATACAAAAAACCTTGCATCTCGTGCAAAACGAAGCACTGCGTTCAAAATATATCACATCTCAAACACCTTTAATATGAATTCCTGTCAGATGTGTGTGTTGCATAGAAAACTGTGTGTTTTATGAAATTCAAAGGCTGAGGATTAGTGTCTGGTTTTGAGTGACAGCTTTCAGAAACTGTCACAAGGACAGATTTGTGTGTACGCAGCTGTAATGATGAATCTGAGAGTGACCTGCCAGCGTCCTCCTATCAGCCGCTCCGCACGAGACACGGCCAATCACAGTCAGCCGGTGTAACAGGAACTTCTGCGGGAGAGACAGGAAGTGATGAAACACAAACCTGACGCTCGTAAACGAAGCTCTGTTTGTTGTGTTGTTGACTGGAGACAGAGAGCGTCTGTGTATATGAGTTTATGAATACACAGCAACAACACAAGTCGTACACACATTTGTTTAGTTCTTATTAACACTTGGAAAAGAGACAATACATCTTTTACAACTTTAATCATTTTTAAAATCATATTAGGGATTGTGAGCTAAGCTGTTTTTTGGAGATTTTAAGTACATTTATTAATAATTTAATAACACATCCACACTTTGACAGTTCAGGTAAACAAATACAATTTAGAAGAAGTAAAAAAGTCACTTTTTTAGTGAGTGTTCTATTTTGATTCATATATATTATGTAATATAGAATAATATAACAACATAATTGTGTGTGAGCATATATATATAATTTCTACGTAGTTTGTTTTTCTTTTTATTTTAGTTTAAGTTATAATTATGAAAGCTCGTGGAATAAAAAAAATACAAAAATTGTTTTTATGTCACAATTCTGAATTTATATATATTTATGAATTTAAATCAATTTTGACACGACACCAGAATTGTAAGATAGAAAGTCACAATTAACTTACATTTTTTATTTTATTCAAAGGTTTATTTCTATTTCAGCTTATTTCAATTTCAGTCATTTTAGTCTTCACTTCAATTTACATGAATATTCTACTAAATAAAGCATTAAAATGTAACAAAAATCTAATATATATATATGTATGTATATGTAAAGTGAACACATTAAAATATAACAGAAAAATAAAGTTATGCAACGTATCTACAAAACAAAATATTGTAATGTAGCAATTCAACACAAAAGTTATGACATAAAATATAACTAAATGTATATATTTGATTTTTTTTTTTTTCATCAACTCCCTGCAGTCTCCTCATGAAGCTCAGTTTAGCGACTCCTGCTCTGTGTGTTATATTTGTGTATGTATATGAACGAAGGAGTCTAGTGAGCGCAAGTGTGATGTGTGTCATATATTTGTCTATGTATATGAACGAAGGAGTCTAGTGAGCGAGTGTGATGTGTGTCATATATTTGTCTATGTATATGAACGAAGGAGTCTAGTGAGCGCGAGTGTGATGTGTGTCATATATTTGTGTATGTATATGAACGAAGGAGTCTAGTGAGCGCGAGTGTGATGTGTGTCATATATTTGTGTATGTATATGAACGAAGGAGTCTAGTGAGCACGAGTGTGATGTGTCATATATTTGTCATGTATATGAACAAGGAGTCTAGCGAGCTAGTGATGTGTGTCATATATTGTGTAAGTATATGAGAACGAAGGAGTCTAGTGAGCGAGTGTGATGTGTGTCATATATTTGTCTATAAGATGAAGAGTCTAGTGAGCGCGAGTGTGATGTGTGTCATATATTTGTGTAAGTATATGAACGGAGTCTAGTGAGCGAGTGTGATGTGTGTTATATTTGTGTAAGTATATGAACGAAGGAGTCTAGTGAGCGCGAGTGTGATGTGTGTTATATATTTGTCTATGTATATGAACGAAGGAGTCTAGTGAGCACGAGTGTGATGTGTGTCGTATATTTGTCTATGTATATGAACGAAGGAGTCTAGTGAGAGCGAGTGTGATGTGTGTCATATATTTGTCTATGTATATGAACGAAGGAGTCTAGTGAGCACGAGTGTGATGTGTGTCATATATTTGTGTATGTATATGAATGAAGGAGTCTAGTGAGCACGAGTGTGATGTGTGTCATATATTTGTGTATGTATATGAACGAAGGAGTCTAGTGAGCACGAGTGTGATGTGTGTCATATATTTGTGTATGTATATGAACGAAGGAGTCTAGTGAGCGCGAGTGTGATGTGTGTCTGCACTGACCAGCTCGCTGTGGCTGTGTTTGTGTCTGCGGTGCATCAGCCGGCGGTGGAACAGACTGCTCTCATCGTCTCCTGCGGCGCTGCAGCTCTGCGTGTGCTTCTCCATGTCTGACGGTCGGTAACTAACCCTCCCTCACTGTTTACCAGCTCCATGTGAATCTCCTGGAGACGTGCGCTACACGTCTGGTGTGAGTATGACTGCGTGTTTGTGATCATCAGATGCTCACGTGTGTCTCTTCAACTATGGCGCTTTTCACAAAATAAGCATCTTTTGAAACTCTCATGGTTTCATTGGTCAGAATCCATGCATGCAAATTGTTCCATTTGTGATGGAAATGACATTTTAAATATATCTATTTTTTAATCAAATGCCCAAATTTGTCTTACTTAGACTCAGGTAGCATATATGTAAGTCATACTTTATGCAATTTGACTAAATTACAGTTTAAATGGAAATGATGCACAATTGAACAATACTGATATTTACTTTTATTCTTTAATTTATTGCATTCTTTGTTTAGAAAATGTTAAGGAGTAATATTTTTAAGATTGAGTTTAATATTTTAATATTTCTGTTTTTTGTATTGTAAGTGTGTGATAGTGTGTACTTAAATGTGTGTTTTATTGTGTACTCGAGTGTGTTAGTGTGTACTCGAGTGTGTGCTAACATGTACTCGAGTGTGTTAGTGTGTACTCGAGTGTGTGTTACTGTGTACTCGAGTGTGTTAGTGTGTACTCGAGTGTGTGTTACTGTGTACTCGAGTGTGTTAGTGTGTACTCGAGTGTGTGATAGTGTGTACTCGAGTGTGTTAGTGTGTACTCGAGTGTGTGTTATTGTGTACTCAAGTGTTGTACTCGAGTGTGTTAGTGTGTACTCGAGTGTGTTAGTGTGTATGAGTGTGTGTTAGTGTGTGTGCATGTGTGCTAACATGTACCGAGTGTGTGATAGTGTTGTACTCGAGTGTGTTAGTGTGTACCGAGTGTGTTACTGTGCACCGAGTGTTAGTGTGTACCGAGTGTGTGTTACTGTGAGTGTGTTAGTATACCGAGTGTGTGATAGTGTGTACTCGAGTGTGTTAGTGTGCACCGAGTGTGTTATTGTGTACTCAAGTGTTGTACCCGAGTGTGTTAGTGTGTACTCGAGTGTGTGTTACTGTGTACTCGAGTGTGTTAGTGTGTACTCGAGTGTGTGTTAGTGTGTCCTCGAGTGTGTGTTAGTGTGTACCGAGTGTGTGTTACTGTGTACCGAGTGTGTGTTACTGTGTGAGTGTGTGTTAGTGTGTAGTGAAAGTGTGTGTGCGTGTACTGAGTGTGTGTTAGTGTGTACCGAGTGTTGTAGTGTGTACCGAGTGTGTGCATACCGAGTGTGTGTTAGTGCATATTAGTGTGTTGTAGTGTGTACTCGAGTGTGTTAGCAGTGTGTGTTAGTGTGTACTTGAGCCGATCCTCCAGTGAATGTAAGATCATGACAAACCTTTCTGTCAGTCCTGTGTTTCTCCATCAGCCGGTGGAACAGAGACTCTCTGTCCTTCAGCGCCGATCTGACAAACACTGCGTCCAGATCCTGTGAAGCCATGACTGCCTGTGTGTTTACACCGGTTACTAAGCGACAGCAGTGAAGGGGGCGGGACCGAGCCGCACCGGACAGTCCTGCACCCTTCACACTTCTGAAGCTCTCATTGAAGGGAACAGTGCCTAGGGATCACTCCTATACTATTATTGTAGAACTGGTTATAGGCTATTTATAGTTATAAATGTGTATTTTCATTTTCTATTAGTCTATCTATTTACGACGTTCTGTTAATATTATATGCTACCAAATATTTAGCAAATACTGTAAATGCACAATATTGCTGTAGATGAGATGTAACACGGATAACATTAAATACATATTTTTTCATCAGGTTAGATATTTATTTATAAATAATAAAACCCATTTCTCTACCTGTCCATAATATGTTAACGATGCAGACTCTCCCATTAATATTGCCCACAACTCATTATCGAGCATTGGACGAGGATTCGGTTAGAACTACAAACATGCAAAAAAAAGTGTTAAAAACTACAAACATGGCGGATATACGAGACCGGAAGTAGATTTTTATTCAGATATTTATTCAGTAGATATTTATTCAGTTCTCCAGGATATATATAAAAATAGTAGTTAATGATTAGCTAATAGTGAACTACCAGTTTCAACCGAGCGCTATTACTTACTAAATCATTAATCCGAATGTCTTGTTAATTAATATTAGTTACTACACTGTTAATAGTGCATTAGTTGTTCCGGTGTAGTTATTAATTAACAAAGGATCAGAATTCTATAATGTTACCTGCAAGTTTATATCACACAATTCTGAGAAAAAAATAATAAGTTGCAATTACCGTTTTTAAATGTTGTATTTAATGACAGAAACAGCCATTAATATCCATGCATGTTAATATTAGGCAACACAATGCTGCACTTTGAATAAAAAAACAACACAAACAAGAGTTGGTGTTTAAATGCATTAGAATATTTATCCGAATATATATCAAAGCAGAGCTGTATATGGCTATATACGATATTTGTTTGCGATTCACCAGTGTAGCACTACACTCTTCACATTTTAGAAATGATATTAAATTACAGAAACATAATTCACAGTAAGCATTAAACGCTGAGAGGTTTCAGGATTGATGGAGCGTCTCGATGTTTAGCAGCAGGCCTCCCTCGGCTCTCAGC
>CM050430.1:27877717-27884921 GCA_027564155.1 Gymnocypris eckloni scoliostomus | reverse complement strand
CTCTGAATCAGAACTGACCTCGGTTTCGCACTTAATGAACTTAATTATGATGACTTTGATTTCACACTCGTCTCTGAATCAGAACTGACTCCGGTTTCGTACTTAATGAACTTAATTATGATGACTTTGATTTCACACTCGTCTCTGAATCAGAACTGACTCCGGTTTCGTGTCTGTGATTCACATCAGCTTGTGTTTTAACTGAAGCCTGTGGGACGCCAAACGTCACTTTTGCTATGTTATGAGTTATTGGTTATGTAAATGTTCTCGGCTTTATTTTTCATATTGCATGATAGTTGGCAGCGGTGTAAAATAGCAGTTAAAGTGTGATGTTGAGACGCTCGGCTCCTGGAAATCTGTGAAATAAAATGTTGTAATAACTGAAGCGTCTCTCTCTGATGCATACTCAGCTGTGTGTTCGTGTGTAAATATGTATTTGATGTTCTCAACATCTTAAGAAACGTTCATTGACGTGTGGGGAGCAATGGACACTGTGTGGGGAGCAATGGACACTGTGTAGGGAGCAATGGACCCTGTGTAGGGAGCAATGGACACTGTGTAGGGAGCAATGGACACTGTGTAGGGAGCAATGGACCCTGTGTAGGGAGCAATGGACCCTGTGTAGGGAGCAATGGACACTGTGTAGGGAGCAATGGACCCTGTGTAGGGAGCAATGGACCCTGTGTAGGGAGCAATGGACCCTGTGTAGGGAGCAATGGACCCTGTGTAGGGAGCAATGGACACTGTGTAGGGAGCAATGGACCCTGTGTAGGGAGCAATGGACCCTGTGTAGGGAGCAATGGACACTGTGTAGGGAGCAATGGACACTGTGTAGGGAGCAATGGACACTGTGTAGGGAGGTAAAGTACTGTTATTACTTAAAACCTCAGTAACACTTTATTTTAAGGTGTCTTTGTTACACGTACTTATTATGATAGCAATAAATTATGCATACGGTAATTACATGTACATCCAAACTCCTAACCATATAGTAAGTAGTACATTTGGTTAATTAATATTACTCGGTACATAAACGTATAATTACACTGTAAAATGACATTTAAAAATAAAGTAACCAAACATTCTGTGGTTCCAAACCCATATGAATATTTCATAGAGACATTCTGAAAAATTTATACGCTTTCTATGCAAAGACAGTTCACACGTCTGTCAAGCTCCAAAACGTGTCATAACAATATTGCATAAAATTATACTGAAATCTGTCTCATGTGTTGTGTGCGCGAGTCGTATGAATTACTGTTAGGATGCTTTTATCATATTTGTAGAATATGATTTCCAGGTTTATCCAGTCAATACTTTACTGTTTTGTGATTGGTTTAATTTTTAATATTGAATATTTGAAAGAAGAAATTAAAATAATATTAGAAATATTTGTTGCATGCATGATAAAGTATGCCTCCCCTTTATTTTTACGATTATATATTAGATTATTTGTATGTATTTGTAATTAATTTCATGATTTTTATGCTTAAACCCCTAATCATAAAACTCTTGAGTTTAACAGACCTGGTTATTATTTTCATTCGGATGCTTTCTGAACATCAAGATATTAAAACAACAACAGTAGAAACATTCTTCAAAATAGTTTATAGATGTTTACAGTCTGTACACTCAAGTCAAGGCTATGAACAATAAAACATTCATTATACAATATTTACACGTTTAGGTGCTCTCGTATCAGACGAGCCAAAGATGATCAACAAACACACGACAGCACTGTATGAACATTATCTACAGTAGAATATATATTACTCCGCTCTAATACTACAACACTCAAGTAGAACTCCCCGATCAAACGAGGTCCTAATATTAGTGAGGAACTGAACAATCACTCGTGCTTTGATCATTATGATGTAGAAACCAGAGGCTGTGCTTCTGTGTTTAAAGCTGCAGTGTGTTATTAGCAATACGACACCCCCCCACCTTTAACATGCAGAACACAAACCCTATCGATAAAACATCCCATAAATGATCAAATCAGCTCGTTTCTGCCGCAGGATAAAAAAATAAACAAAGGAACTGTGACTTTTTATCTCAGAATTCAGACATTTTTTCTCGCAGTTCTGTCTTTTTCTCAGAATTATGAGAAAAGAGGTCCATATTGTGAGAACAAAGTCAGAAGTGTGAGAATAGTCGTTATTTCATTGTGTGTGTGTGTGTGTGTGTGTGTGTGTGTGTGTGTGTGTGTGTGTGGTGGTGGTGGTGGGGGGGCAGAATTGTAAATGTAATTATTATTCTGAGGGGAAAAAGTCAAAATTCTGAGATATAAACCAGATATCGCAAGAACAAATGTCAGATTTGTGAAATTAAAACTTGCAATTACCCTCGCTTATGGCAGAAACAAAAAACTGAATTGTAGATCTCACAATTTTACACAGAATTGAGAGAAAGTCAAAATTGTGATTTTATAAACTCAGAACTATGACTTTATATCTCACACTTCTGACTTTTTCTTTAATAAACAAACACAAGCCTGAATTGATGTGTGTGTGAGTGTGTGTGTGTGAGTGTGGTGTCTGTGTGTGTGTGTGTGTGTGTTGTGTGTGTGTGTGTGTGTGTGTGTGTGTGTGTGTGTGTGTGTGTGTGTGTGTGTGTGTGTGTGTGTGTGTGAGTGTGTGTGTGTGTGTGTGTGTGTGTGTGTGTGTGTGTGTATGTCTTGTGTGTATGTGTTGTGTGTGTGTGTGTGTGTGTGTGTGTGTGTGTAGCGGTGTGCGTGTTAGTGTGCATCAATTAAAGCAGCACATTAATATAGAACTACCTGTGCAGTTAAACGAATTTAATCAACACCTGCCAGCCAATCAGAATCGAGTATTCAGACAGACCATGGCATAAATTCAAACAGAAAACAGTTATTTTAAATAGCACAAATATTTCAAAATGTTACTGTTTTTACTGTACTTTGGATGAAATAAATGCAGGCTTGGTGAGCAGAAGAGACTTCTCTAGAAGCATTAATACTCTCACTGTTCAGAAGCGTTTGACCGGCAGTGTGTGTGATTGTCTGGCGCTGACCTTCCCAGTGGTCTGTCGGTCCAGAGCGAACACCTCTCGCAGACTCATCTCGCTCACGGCCTCCGGACGGTCGATCTTATTCCCCAAAACCAGCACGGGCACGCTGGAGATGGTCTCGTCTGACAGCAGAGCCTGAAACACAGAGACGGACTCAGAGAGAGAGAGAGGAACTGCGATCGACTGAAGCGGCACACTTACATCCAGCTCCACCTTTGACTCCGCCAGACGCTCGCGATCCGCACAGTCCACGAGGAACACCACGCCGTTGACCGCAGGAAGGTAGTTCTTCCACACTCTCCGTGCTGCGGATGACAAGGACAAAACTTATATACTCAAATCATTTCTTCTTTGTTTTCCAGACAGTGAACAGAGTGTACCGGTCTGGAATGACACGAGGTCAGTAGAGGATTACAAATTGATCATATTTGGGAAAACAAATTAAGTAAAGGTCACATATTGTACACCTTTTGTAGATAGTTTGATGTCCTCAAGAATATATATCTGCGGTATAAGTACCAAAAACATCAATATATTTGTACAACTCTTTCAGGAGCTCCCTCTGCTGTTCTAATTAATATTCATGAGCCTCTCTTCTGATTGGCCTGTTGAGTGACACAGCTAGGCCAATCACAGGTATCTAGTTAGGGACGACGTCATCACGCTAAGCTGGAAGCAAAACAAGCGGAGAACCAGCGCAGAATCGGCTACACGAGCAAAAATATCATCTTGTGATGTCAAATTAGAAACCTGATCACATACCTGCCACCACCAGACAAAAACCCACGACAGCTGTGGTTAAGCGAGATAAACGAGCAGAAACCATCGTCAAACATGATCGCTTCTTATCAGAAGAGATTCAGTAAAGTATAGTCTTGTGTTGTATAAGAGCGTCTGAAGATTTCTTATGCATCTCAGGACTGTGTTGTGTATGAAGTAATATCTGTGCATGTGTAAATCAACATTTATAATCATGTGTAAGTGTATTAACGGTGTCGTGAGTAATTGTGGCTTCAGGATGACGTCACATTTTTACAGAAGTCACAAGCGCTCGTGAAAAAGCACTTTACTGAGGACTGACTGTTTTGAAACATATACGGTCGCTACATAGCACCTCGACCTCTGTTACTGTGAACAAAAGCCATGAGACAGTTTTGACAATAAGTACCTTTAGTGAATATTAGCTTTTATTTAGTGTTACGTGAAATAAGAGTGGTGGTACAAGACAAATAAATCAGTATTGTGCAAGTATGAACACATTTATTAATGCAGAAAAGTACAAACAGTAATCCGCGTTTTCTGCAGTTATAGTACAAAATGTATTCCTTTTTTGTAAAAGTATGATAGATGTAATGGGTACCACATACAGACCATTAATTTGTCCTCACATTGTTGTTTGGAGATTTTCTGCCTCCTCGTATCGTCACTGAGAAAAATCCTGATTTTACACATAATATGTATCAACAAGTGTATAGTGTTTGTACTTTGCATTTTATTAACATATATAAATATTTTCATACGTCTGGTGTGAAACCTTAATTCTGGTTTTGATCATAATAACAATAGCCAAAACCAAGCATTTTACCTTACTTTGAAACCAAACCCAGAACACACTGATGGTGATCATCCAGAGATATTTTCAGTTAAATAATTGATTTAGAAATCACAGTCTTGTTTTAATGCTCTACACAGTCCTGATATATATATTTCAACCATTTTAATTGAAATGCATTTTTCACTATTGTATTGCTGATTTGCACAACAGTCATTTCTCTGTTGAAAACAATATAAAACCCTGGAAACACAACACACTTACAGTGAGTAAACACTTTCTTACTGAGCAGCTAGAGCGTGATAAACACACAGACGGAGATTTAGATCTGTTTATTTTAACGTTTTTTACCCAACATAAGTCATGAGAGAACTGATGCAATTAAACTCAGTTAAAGATTTCAGTGATCTACAATAGATCAGAGTTTGATAAACACATTTAGATCACAGACTAACCTGCTGATTTGTAAAACACATTTAATCAGAATGATCACACATTAGCAGTTTTGTGATACATTATTTAGCGTCAGTGTTGTGATCACATGTTTTTACTTGTGAGTTCAGTTCAAACACACACTTAAGCCAGAGATTTGATCAGCTTTTTAAAACCTGACAAACACACAACTTTGCAGAGTTGTGATCAAACATTTTGTTCACATTTGACGGAGTTGTGATCAAACACAGATAGAGTTTGTGATCAAACACACACTTTTAGACGGAGAGTTTGATCAAACACATCTTTTGACGGAGAGTTTGTGATCAAACACACACTTTTAGAGTTTGTGATCAAACACACACTTTTAGAGTTTGTGATAAACACACTTTAGACAAAGTGATTTGTGATCAAACACACACTTTTAGACGGAGAGTTGTGATCAAACACACACTTTTGACGGAGAGTTTGTGATCAAACACACTTTTAGACGGAGAGTTTGATCAAACACACACTAGACGGAGAGTTTGTGATCAAACACACTTTTAGACGGAGAGTTTGTGATCAAACACACACTTTAGAGAGATTTTCAAACACACTTTTACGGAGAGTTTGTGATCAAACACACACTTTTAGACGGAGAGTTTGTGATCAAACACACACTTTTAGACGGAGAGTTTGTGATCAAACACACACTTTAGGCGGAGAGTTTTGATCAAACACACACTTTTAGGCGAGAGTTTGTGACACAAACACAGTTTTAGACGGAGAGTTTGTGATCAAACACACATTATTTAGACGGAGAGTTTGTGATCAAACACACACTTTAGCGGAGAGTTTGTGATCAAACACACACTTTTACGGAGAGTTTGTGATCAAACACACACTTTTAGGCGGAGAGTTTGTGATCAACACACACTTTACGGAGAGTTGTTGTCATCAAATATCACACACACGAGAGTAGATCAAACACACACTTTTACACGGAGAGTTTGTGATCAAACACACACTTTGCGGAGAGTTTGTGATCAAACACACACTTTTGCAGAGTTTGTGATCAAACACACTTTTAGACGGAGAGTTTGTGATCAAACACACTTTTAGCGGAGTTTGTGATCAAAGCACACACTTTGAAACGGAAGTTTGTGATCAAACACACACTTTTGATCCATCCAGAGAGTATTTGTGATCAACACACACTTTAGAAAATACACAGTCTTGTTTAGTCACACACTTTAGTACAGAGTTTGTGATCAAACACACATGTTTTAATTGAGATTGCTGATCAAACACACTTTTAGACGGATTTGTGATCAAACACACACTTTTAGACGGAGAGTTTGTGATCACACACACACTTACAGACGTTAACACGTGTCTCCTCTGGTGACGTAGCAGCAGCTAGCGGCGATGTATGATGACGTAACAGTAACCGAGTGGCGTCTCGTTTCATAGGGGTATGTTTTCACCCCTAGAACGAGGGCTAGGGGTAAGAGAGAACTGGGATGCACCCTTAAACTCCATGACTGGTATTGAAAGGCCAGTTCTCACCTTGTACATGACCGCCCAGATCAAACGTGGTGAAAGTCATTCCTGCGATGGTCAGCTCCTCTGACGCTGAGAGAAACACAGTCTGATAGAATGATCGGTCTCTCAGCTCTATGGTGTTTAATTGTAGTAATGCAGTCTTACTGGGGTGTAACGTGGGCACGTGTTGTCCTAATCTGTCGTCTTTGAGCATGTGTAGCAGAGTCGTCTTCCCAGCGTTATCCAGCCCGAGAAAAACCAGCTTTCCAGACTTCTTATACAAACCTGCAACAAACAACACAACATTATATATAGTGCTGTCAAAGATTAATCACATCCCAAAAATATTTTGGTTTAAATAATATATGCATGTGTACTGAGTATATGTATTGTTAATATAAACACACACACATACAGTATATATTTTGAAAATATTTACACATATATTTTATTTTTAATATATAAACATAATTTTTTTCTTAAATATATGCATGCATGTTTGTATTTATATATACATAATTAATGCACATTATATTTTGTAAACATTTTGGATGCGTTAATCGCAATAAATCAATCGACAGCACTAATATATATATATATATATAATACATTTTTAAAATATTATTTTAAATTGACATGAATACTTTAAATTGATCAAAAGTG
>CM050430.1:27857717-27867717 GCA_027564155.1 Gymnocypris eckloni scoliostomus | reverse complement strand
ACATTTAAGAACATATATTTACTTATTTTTAAAGCATTTACCAATTAAAATGATTGAGGATAATTTACTAGAAATAAATATTTTAAAACATTTAAGAAAATAAATAGTATGTATGATGTTTATGATTTTAAAGCACTTAAAAATAAAAATAATTCAACATAAATATTAAAAATAAACTATATATTTGCTAATTAAACATATTTTTGTTTATTATTTTTAATATATATATACACACATTTATTTTACATTTTTTCGAGCTGAAATTGGGTTTTACTAAAAGTAATCAATTTATAACATTTAATAAAATATATAATATATGTACTTATTTTAACAGCATTAAGAAAGCATGTAGTACATATAAACATTTCAGAAAATGTACAGTATGTTTATGATTTCTCAGAGCACTTAAAGATTATGTGTGTGTGTGTGTGTCTATGATTACCTCTACATCAAGATTTTCAAATTGATAGACATGATTTGTGATATGATTTTAGTAGATATGGATGGTCACTGGGCTTGTTCTGTTACTCAGACCTGGCAACCCTGATTTCGCTCTGTATTTACAGGCTGACGGTGTAACTATATATCCTCCAGATGAGAAAGTGACCGCTGAACTATCACTATAAGGTACGTGTTTGCTTGCTCAGCATCCACACATTCACACACAGTCGAGTCGAGACGGATGTGAATGAGCTCAGCACATCTCGAACCCTGTTTCTAACTCAAACAGATGGAGAAACACACACTCACTGGTCAGGCGTGATGTGCATGTTTCTGTGCAGAAGCTGAATGCATCACGTGTTTGGACAGAAGGACTGTCATCTCTGGAGTTCATAGACTGAGCGAGCGATGTCTTACCAGTTCAACTCTCCAGCGTCTGTGTTCTTGCAGATCAGAGCTTTCCAGAAAACATGAGTGTCTTTCACCGTGTTAATGGCGAAGTCCTGCAGGCCACGAACCAGAGAAGACATTTTAAACATTAGAGAGAGAGAGAGAGAGAGAGAGAGAGAGAGAGAGAGAGAGAGAGAGAGAGAGAGAGAGAGATGATATATTTGCACTTTAATGCATTAAAAATAATTTAGTATATTTACCAAAAATAATCATTTTAAAACATTAAACAACAACCAAAACAAAAAGAGAGAGAGAGAGATGATGTATTTGCACTTTAATGCATTCAAAAATATATTTAGTATATTTACCAATAATAATAATTTTAAATATTTTAATAGGATATATAATACATTTTATAAATCATTTAAATAAATAAAAAGGGTTCAGTATGTTTACTAAAAATTATATTTTTTAATTAAAAATATAAATTATTAAGCATAATTACTAAACCTATAAACCTTTAAGAAAACATAAAAAATTATATTTTTATATATTAACAAAAATAATTATTTTAATATATTTAAGAGAATGTATAGTATGAGTACTGTTTTTTGAAAGCATTTTAAAATAAAAAATATTTTGTATATTTACTAAAAATCTACATTTTAAATCAGTATACTTACTATTTCAAGCATTTAAAAAGCAAAAATAATTGTGTATAGTTTCTCATTTTTTTTATAAAAATTATACACATGATACGCTACATAAAAAAAAATAAAGTAAAATATTATTTTTTAAATTATAAAAAAAATTGAGGTAAGTGGTTGCAAACATAAATATCTTAATTTTTTTTTAAGTTAGTCAACTAAATGAGTTTATTTAAATGTAGCTAAAATAAACGTATTGCAACCATATACCTTAAAAATGTAGTAATTTAAATGAATATTGTTTTTCAGCGTGTTTCCTGATGTTTTCCACCGAAATGAGTCGAGCTTCTGAAAGTTTAGTTTTGAACACAATCTCAGATCTGTCTAGTAATTTAATCACCTCTCGAAAATGACATGCTTGGATTGTCTTGCCTTCGTGACATGACGGGAAAAACACCTTCATTACTGGCCCTCGGGAAGAAGTTATTAATCAAATGTCATCTCCTGTCTTTTATGTTAATGGTGGCTCTATTTACCCTGTTCTTAAATTCCCCATTGAAGGCAAACTGGTTTTCTGGCTTCCCGTCTGGCACTTTGTACATCCGGAACCAGTCGAGTGTAGCCTCCAGGTATCCGGGCTTCAGTCTGCGGACGTCCTCGATATCTGCGAGAGACAGAAGACGCTGAGATTGATGCTCACGCTCATCACAAACACACCAGCTACAGCTCTCAGACCGTTGAAGTCTTCAGCCTCGGGGTCCTCCACGTTTATGACCATCACTTTCCAGTCGGTTTCTCCCTCGTCGATGAGAGCCAGAGTCCCCAACAGCTTGACACGGATGACTTCTCCTGGAGAGCAGACCTGAAGCACACAGAACAGGTGAACGATTCGGATTCAGAATGATTCAAATGACTCGAAAGATTCTGATTCGGAATGATTCAAATGACTCGTACGATTCTGATTCAGAATGATTCAAATGACTCGTACGATTCTGATTCAGAATGATTCAAATGACTCTTACGATTCTGATTCAGAATGACTCGAAAGATTCTGATTCAGAATGATTCAAATGACTCGAAAGATTCTGATTCAGAATGATTCAAATGACTCGAAAGATTCTGATTTAGAATGATTCAAATGACTCGAATTATTCTGATTCAGAATGATTTAAATGACTCGTATGATTCTGATTCAGAATGATTCAAATGACTCGTATGATTCTGATTCAGAATGATTCAAATGACTCGAACAATTCTGATTCAGAAAGATTCAAATGACACGTATGATTTTGATTCAGAATGATTCAAATGACTCGTACGATTCTGATTCAGAATGATTCAAATGACTCGTACGATTCTGATTCAGAATGATTCAAATGACTCGTACGATTCTGATTCAGAATGATTCAAATGACTCGTACGATTCTGATTCAGAATGATTCAAATGACTCGTACGATTCTGATTCAGAATGATTCAAATGACTCGTACGATTCTGATTCAGAATGATTCAAATGACTCGTACGATTCTGATTCGGAATGATTCAAATGACTCGTACGATTCTGATTCAGAATGATTCAAATGACTCGTACGATTCTGATTCGGAATGATTCAAATGACTCGTACGATTCTGATTCAGAATGATTCAAATGACTCGTACGATTCTGATTCGGAATCATTCAAATGACTCAGACGATTCTGATTCGAATCATTCAAATGACTCGCACGATTCTGATTCGAATGATTCAAATGACTCGTACGATTCTGATTCGGAATGATTCAAATGACTCGTACGATTGTGATTCAGAATGGTTCAAATGACTCGTACGATTCTGATTCGGAATGATTCAAATGACTCGTACGATTCTGATTCGGAATGATTCAAATGACTCGTACGATTCTGATTCAGAATGATTCAAATGACTCGTACGATTCTGATTCAGAATGATTCAAATAACTCGTTCAGATCAAAGTGTGAAGCGGTTTGACCGAATCATTCAAATCAATCAAAAGAAGGATTTGCTCACAATTCATCATTTACACTGAGAGCAACTTTTACTCGACAAAAAAAATAAAAATAAATACATTTGTAGCTGGTGAAATAAATAATAAAATGTAATAAATCGTATGTATGTATATTTATACACACATACATATATATATATATAAGGCAGTAGATCAGCAGTTTGTGAATTACTCAGACCAGCCCGTCTGGCACCACATTCAGAGTCACTTAAATCCCTTTCTTCCCCGTTCTGATGCTCGGTTTGAACTTCAGCACGTCGTCTTCACCACATCTAGATGCCTAAATGCATTGAGCTGCTGCCATGTGATTGGCTGATTAGCAATGTGTGTTACCAAGCAATTGAACAGGTGCAGTGTCCGGTGAGTGTATATGACAGACAGTAAAGCCTGAGAGAAACATCCCATCTCTGTACCTTATTCCCGATGTCACAGATGTCGATGGGGTCGTTATCGCCGCAGCAGCCCGTGTCTCTGTCCCGGTGGCCCGGATCCTCCCACGTCTGCAGAAGATCAAATCATCCGTCTGTGCATTAATATGATGTGAGTGAGCTGCATGAAATCTGGCTCTCTGAGCGCGCTCATGCATCAAACACACGTTCCCTCGTCTAAACGTCTGAAAGAGATGTGATGTGACACAAACCTGAGGAATGGCTCCGTAGTTCCAGCTGTAGCCCTTGTGAGGAAAGACATTGCTAACGTAACGCAGGTTCCCTTTCTTCATGTCCTGCTTCAGTGGATTCAGAGCGTCTTTAGTCGCGATCTGGAGAAAGATTATTCTTTTGACTTTGTCTTCCAGTAAATGTAGTAATAGAACGTAAACACAGCTCAGAAATGACATGCAGATTTATACCATCAAGCTCCCAAAAGCAGCATGAAATAACTCGCCCATATAGCCAAAAAAATTCATAAATTACATATATATTTTTTTCAAGATATGCAAAAAATTTGAAAAATATATTTGCTAAAATATGTTTCAAAATATATTAATTTACAATTATACTAATATATTTTTATTCCATTTTTATTTTTGAAAATGTATTTTGAAAATATAAATATTTTTAATATATATTTTGCTTGATAATTTGCACTTGAAGAAAATCTTTTTTGTTGTCTGTGAACACATTTGAATAAAAATCAGCAAGGAATATACTTTATTTTGTATAAAATAAGTACAATACATACAAAAAATGGCAAGATAAATTTTGCTATAATTTTATGTTTAAAATATATTTTGGACAAAAAAAAAAAAAAAAGAGAGAGAGAGAAAGATGGTATATTTGGATTGTTTTAATGCATTAAAAAATAATTTAGTATTTTTACCAAAAATAATTATTAAAAATATTAATAAATAAAAAAGGGTTTATTATATTGATCTTACTGTAGATCTAATCTAGACTAAATATGAATGTGTATTAATTCATCACACTCACAGAAAACAGATTCAGTATTCATCAAAATGAATTAAAACAGTGAAATACAAACTCAGAATATGACGCAAACCTGCAATAATTAAATATGTTAAACGTGATTTACTCGTCCTTCAGTCTGAGGTTTATTCATTACACTTTATGATGTGAAACGCTTTTATATTTGCTATAAATATAACTTATTGTATTAAAAACAAACAATCAAGCCCTGCTCATATTTAAAAAGTAAAGCGAAAGTAACACAGAAGTAACGTAACGGATTACTTTCCATAAAAAGTAACTAAGTATCGTAATTAGTTACTTTTTTAGAGAGAAACGCAATATTGTAACGCATTACTTTTAAAAGTAACTTTCCCCGACACTGATAATAGTCATTATTTTTTTGCTCATAAAAAATATTAAACAAGACAAATTCTAAAATTAAATGTAAAATGTTATTTTTTTGATGCTTAAATAAACCCAAGGGCAAAATGCATTAACATTTTAAGAGGAACTCTAAACGTCTTTAACAGGAATGATGTGTTTATGTGTAAAAAGCCCTCGGGATGGAAATGTAAAGGTTTCCCAAAGTGAAACGGCTCTGATAACGTATTGACTGTCACTCATTAAATCAGTCCATTCCTCAGCATGCGTTATTACAGACAACATGTGACCCTGGAGCACTAAAACAGTCTCAAGTTGCTGGGCTATATTTGTAGCAATAGCCAAAAAAAAAAATAATTGGGTCAAAATTAATGATTTTTAGTTTAGGCCAAAAATCATTAGGACATTAAATAAAGATCATGCTCCATGAAGATATTTTGTAAACTTGTTATCGCAAATATATCAAAACATCTTTTTTGATTATTAATATGCATTGCTAAAAACTTCATTTAAACAACTTTAAAGATGATTTTCTCAATATTGTGATTTTTTTTGCACCCTCAGATTCCAGATTTTCAAATATTGTCCAAACCATACATCAATGGAAAGCTCATTTATTCAGCTTTTATACAATGCATACATCTCAATTTCGAAAAATTACACTTCAGACCTTAAAGAAGGAATGGTTTTCTGTAATGTATTCGAGTGCAGGTGAGATCCACAGCCGGAGGTTTGCACTGAACGGTGAAGATCTTTACCTCCATCTTTGCATTTGTCCATCTAGGGACCTCGACGACAGCATGGAAGATGTTCTGAAGGAGAAAATAGATTTGGTCAGATGATCACATCTGCGTTTTACAATCAGAGGAGAAAGCAAACTTCGCTTCCTCTAGAAATGACTCTTTATGCTGCACGATAAAGCAAATAATGACCGCATATAGATGTAGCCTAGGTTTGATTTTTTAATCTCATTGTGTAAGTGACTTTTCTTTCTGTTTTAAAGATGTTTTCAAAAGAGGAACATATGACTTAATTTGTGTTTCATGCCAGCTAAAGTTATGCTCAATAACTACAGTCATTTTCTGAAGGTATTTGTGCACTTTTTCTTTGTTTTGTTTTTATGGTTTGATGTTTTGTAGCTGCTGTTGTAGAAGATTTGTATTGATCAAGATGTGAATTAATTAAGTATAATTAATGTGAATATAGTCATTTGGGTGTGTAGGTGAAACTGGCCTCGCTGCGAGCGGGATTCGAACCACGGTTTCTAAAGACCACGACCGCTAGAATCAATCACTAGAGCGCCTCGTGAGGTCAAGAGAGTGAGGTTTCACATGAAACCAAACGTACATATGAAGGCCTGCAGGAGAGTGCAGTTATTATAATCATAACTGTGTTTGGCTGTACTGTATGTGCTCAAATATGTGACCCTTTCTGTGAAATCCAGGATAAAGACTCAAAATATAATTATGAGAAAACAAGCATCAAAGTTTGAGTTCTACCATTGATTTCACTGTAATTTCAATCTTTGACATGACCTTACTCAGTCAATATTAAAGATACAAATGTTACATTTTCACAGAATGGCCTTTACCATATGAAGGATGATTTTTTTGTAGAAAAAAGCAAATCATAATAAATGTCTTTAGCTGGAGAGGGTCACATATGATGAGCTACCAGAGGTGTGAAGTATTGGAGTAAATGTGAGTGTGTTTTCGGATACTATTCTGAGTATCACAGATATTAGTAACGTTACTCTCTACTCCACTACATGTGGAACGAGTGATGTAGTTACACATTACATGTAGCACGGCACCTATAGTTTCTGCAGCAGTTTATTTACAGAGCACTGACAGTACTATATCTTTACATGACATTACATTTTTACTGACGTCACACTATGAATTTATACATTTCATCGTTGACTTTCTAATACAAAAAGCTAAATTTGAGCTGGCTCTCGTTAACTGTATCTGGTTGAATTTATAAACCCGGTTCTGTTCCTCTATAAACCCGGTTCTGTTCCTCTATAAACCCGGTTCTGTTCCTCTATAAACCCGGTTCTGTTCCTCTGTAAACCCGGTTCTGTTCCTATATAAACCCGGTTCTGTTCCTCTATAAACCCGGTTCTGTTCCTCTATAAACCCGGTTCTGTTCCTCTTTAAACCCGTTCTGTTCCTCTATAAACCCGGTTCTGTTCCTCTATAAACCCGGTTCTGTTCCTCTATAAACCCGGTTCTGTTCCTCTATAAACCCGGTTCTGTTCCTCTATAAACCCGGTTCTGTTCCTCTATAAACCCGGTTCTGTTCCTCTTTAAACCGGTTCTGTTCCTCTATAAACCCGGTTCTGTTCCTATAAACCCGGTTCTGTTCCTCTATAAACCCGGTTCTGTTCCTCTATAAACCCGGTTCTGTTCCTCTATAAACCCGGTTCTGTTCCTCTATAAACCCGGTTCTGTTCCTCTATAAACCCGGTTCTGTTCCTCTATAAACCCGTTCCTCTTTAAACCCGGTTCTGTTCCTCTTTAAACCCGGTTCTGTTCCTCTATAAACCCGGTTCTGTTCCTCTATAAACCCGGTTCTGTTCCTCTATAAACCCGGTTCTGTTCCTCTATAAACCCGGTTCTGTTCCTCTATAAACCCGGTTCTGTTCCTCTATAAACCCGGTTCTGTTCCTCTATAAACCCGGTTCTGTTCCTCTATAAACCCGGTTATGTCCCTCTATAAACCCGGTTCTGTTCCTCTTTAAACCTGGTTCTGTTCCTCTGTATAAACCCGGTTCTGTTCCTCTATAAACCCGGTTCTGTTCCTCTATAAACCCGGTTCTGTTCCTCTATAAACCCGGTTCTGTTCCTCTATAAACCCGGTTCTGTTCCTCTTTAAACCCGGTTCTGTTCCTCTATAAACCCGGTTCTGTTCCTCTATAAACCCGCTTCTGTTCCTCTATAAACCCGGTTCTGTTCCTCTATAAACCCGGTTCAGAGATCTGAGCAGTGAATGTGTAAATCTTCCATACCTCGGCCTCGTCTGCGTAGATGGGAATGTCATGAAATGGAGATATGTATTTCCCCTCTGCGTTTTCTGTGAGACGAGATAAAAGAGCTTCACAAAGGATCTAAAATACTCCCAGATTAAAGAGATTGTCATCGACAGTAACAGCAGGAGGATTTATTGTGATGTTTGAACCAAAGACAGAGTTCATTACGGAAAACACTTATGGTTTCAACAGAAAGCAGATTTTATTTGTGACACATGGTAATTGGTCACATAGCAACTAGTTTCTTCTTCCTGTTACTTACTGCCACCAACAGATGCTCAACAGTTGTGTGTGTGTGTGTGTGTGGGTGAGAGTGTGTGCATGTGTGTGTGTGTGTGTGTGTGTCTATGCGTGTGTGTGTGTGTGTGTGTGTGTGTGTGTGTGTGTGTGTGTGTGTGTGTGTGTGTGTGTGTGTGTGTGTGTGTGTGTGTGTGTGTGTGTGTGTGTGTGTGTGTGTGTGTGTGTGTGTGAGCATGTGTGTCTCACCGTGCTGTCAGTGTAATTAGAGAAGATGATTAAATACCTATGCATAATTATATAGTTAAGATGATGCCACCAGATGGGTCATTCTTGTTATGCAGCATCCTTTCAGCAATTATAAAATGAATATTCTTTTATAGGAATGTATTCAGAGCATATATTCAGATATACTAATTATGTCTTGATGAGTTTTAGTGTCAATGTTCATTTCTCAGTAAGTGACTAACAGTTACATGAGTACACCAGATTAAAGTTAATTAAGCAATGCTTATTAAAACAATGTTTACAAGATGTTTTTTAAATATAGTTGTTTGAATTTAAAATAATTTGTTACCCCGCTGACTTAACATTTTTAGTTTATTAAACTAAAATATTCCAGTTGTCTCTTAAACTAGCATTGAGTAACTTAAAATTTAAAGTTGACTTAACAAAAAAATGTAAGTCAGTGGGGTAACACATTTTTTTGGAACAATAATTTTTTACAGTGCAGAAAGATGATGAACATTCAGTCGAGTAGAGAAAGGACTGAAAATCAGCCGTTGTTGGACTGAGTTTAGTATTTGATCGACTGTATTGAAGATGAAGAGCAGCAGGAATCAGTCAGTGTTGGTGATGAATGATGTGCTGTGACACTTACTGAAGTAAAGTCTGTAGTCGGCCGTGTGTTCTCTGCCTCTCTGCTCCACGCTGAAGCTCATGCTGCCTGTTCTTCCAGCTCTGCTGAGTTCTGAACGCACTTCCAGCCGCTGAGACGCTATAATCTGATGATCAGACCTGATCCTGAGAGAGAGAGAGAGAGAGAGAGGGGAGAGAGGGGAGAGGGGAGAGGGGGAGAGGAGAGGGGGAGAGGAGAGGGGGGGGGAGAGGGGAGAGTGAGAGGGGGAGAGAGGGGAGAGAGGGGAGAGGGGAGAGGGGAGAGTGAGAGGGGGAGAGGGGAGAGTGAGAGGGGAGAGAGAGACAGTCTCTGTCTGTGTGTCTGTCTGTCTGTCTGTCTGTCTGTCTGTGTGTCTGTCTGTGTGTCTGTGTGTCTGTCTGTCTGTGTGTCTGTGTGTCTGTGTGTCTGTGTCTGTCTGTCTGTCTGTCTGTCTGTCTGTCTGTCTGTGTCTGTCTGTCTGTCTGTCTGTCTGTCTGTCTGTCTGTCTGTCTGTGTGTCTGTGTGTCTGTGTGTCTGTGTGTCTGTGTGTCTGTCTGTCT
>CM050430.1:27837717-27845217 GCA_027564155.1 Gymnocypris eckloni scoliostomus | reverse complement strand
ATCCAGTAGCTTTTAAAGCATGGCCTCGTGTTTGATGAGTCACATGACATCCACGGCTCAGCTGATTGGCTGAACACTAACAGATCAACTCTCTCCAGGTGCACATTACCTGTGATCAGATTGTCCACCAGCGTGATGGGAAGGCATAAGATGCCCACCAGCAGGTCGCTGATGGCCAGGTTGAGTATGAAGATGTTGGTGACGGTTCTCATCTGCCTGTTCTTCAGCACGATGAAGCACACCAGGATGTTTCCCAGCATGCACAGCGAGAAGATGAGCACATAGGCCAGGATAATGACGGAGGCCACGGCGAGGGAATGCTGGTAGAACGGTAAGAACGTGAGGTTTCTGCTGTCGTTGAAGAACGTGGTGTGGTTAATACTGATGTTGGAGCTGTAGAAGATGTTCAGATCCATTGCTGAGAGACTTTCTGAATCTAAGACTGAGAACAGAGAGATCTTGCTTCAATAACTGCAGAAGTGTTTGTGTCTTGTTTTCAGCACAGATATCGTACACATGGACAGATATTTGTGTCTCCGCTTCTGACTCTGAGAAATGCATAAGAATTACAATGTGCCTGTGCAAATGGCAATCAATTCAATTCATTTACTGGCAATCAAAAGTCTTGTTTTCTGAAAAATGCATCAAGTGTGTTTTCACTGAAAACAAGACTAAATATCAGAAAAATAATGGAGTTTTCTTTAGAATTGAATCGATTTTTTTGGTCTCCATCTGCAGATATCTGTTCTTAATATAAGCATTAACTCAATGCATTATGATTTTTAAATAAGTAAATGAGTGTTAATTTAAGAGTTTTAAGGGTCAAAGAATAAACGTAAAATTTTGGCATCAAATTCAATTTACAAAATGATTTTATAAACACAGAAAGCCTATTAAATACAAGTAAAGTGTCTACTTTAATGTTTCAAATAACTTTTGCAGAAATAAAATCTCAAAATATAATGTTTCATCGTCATTCGGCGTAACATATATATTTGTGTAAAATGAAAAAACATACTTTTCTCTGACCTGAACTTATTAAAGTATCTAAAAGAATAAGGGATCATGCTAAATTAGATATTTAAAATGTTTTCTGTAAAGCACGCAATATGATAATCATTAATTTTCTCAGAAATTGTAACGTTCATTTAACCTTTATTTATTCATTTTAGGCCTGAAATCCCTTTTTATACCAGTAATGGAAAACAAGACAAAAATAATATTCCAGTGTTCAAACAATGTGCAATAACTCCACTTTATGTCATGTTTCTGCTGTAATTGTGGCAAAGATTGCTGAGTTTAAACATAGTGAAATGCATTAAATTAAACTGTGAAGGGCTTTTATTCTGTGATATCTCGAAGCAGCTCCGAGCAGCAATTACACGATCAGACAGAAATCATTTCAACAGAGTTAAAAGAGCAGACGTTTAATGTCATGCCAACTGTTTCGAGGGTTATGAGCAGATGTGACCTTCATTTCTAACTTCAGCTGCTGTCACTAAACTCTGACGCGCCTCAAGGCCAGTCATCCCAGCGTCGGTTCATTTTAATAAGCATGGTCCAGTCTCTGTAAGGTCTGAAGATGATCTTTACATCATCATAACGCACAGGCAGCATGGCTGACCTTGGACAGATGGATTGCATGCTATTCTTAATGACAGAAGGAGTCTGCAGAAAGCAGGGTCAATGCTGTAGGACAAGGATTTCTAGTTATCAGCTAATGTGCATGCTTTTACAAACACATGGTGTTGTTCTGAAACTGTTAAGGTTACACTAAACAAGTGTATTTTTTATCAAGTGAAATAAATATCATGACTCTAAAGAGACTCACATTTGGCCAGATTATATATATATACACTATATTGCCAAAAGTATTGGCACCCCTTCTAATGAAAGGTTTGACTACTTTAGTACAAATCTTAATGTTTAAGCATATAATGATATTGTAGGGAATCTAATTGTATAGCAACAGTTTGGACTCTTTTCTATTGTAACATGACAGTGTCTCTGTGTATAAGACAAGAATCAAAGAGAAATGATGATTCAGTCAGTGTGGAAGAACTTGACTGGTCTGCAGAAAGCAGCTGAACACCTCTGGTGTGACTTTAAATGAGACACAAATCATCACAAACACTAATGACTTGTACAAACACTATATGGACAAAAGTATTGGCACCCCTTCTTTAGAAGAGAAAAAGCACTTCAGCAACAAAGATGGAAACATAATTAATGTACTTAAAAATGGTATTTCCATCTCTGTTGCATCAGTTTTGAAGTGACTGAACCCATATGCACAAGTCATATCATTATATGCTTAAACATTAAGATTCATACTCGTGGAAATTACTAAAGTACTCAAACCTGTTCATTAGACGGGGGTGCCAATACTTTTGGCAATATAGTGTGTATACATAGGCCTGATTTATTTAATATATACTGCATCACCAATATCATAGTTTTGATTTCCAGGGAATGCATTAACTGAAATAAATGTGAAGCTTCATTGCAATGTTAATCATTTTGGATAAAAAGCCTCTGCCGAGTGTTATCGAAATATGTTTGTGCTCCGATCCTTTGTGCTAAACCTATTTTGGCATGTAATAGTGTTTGAGATGAGTGTTTTCTCCCAGGGTTTGTAGCTGGAGTTCAGATAAACAGCTCTGCACTTTAACCTGCCGTATATCCGGGTCTCCTGGGCTTGCTTTCCTGTTCTTTATATCTCTATGTTGCAGCGTGAGTGAAATCTACTTCTCACGGCGAGCACACGGCCGCCGATGCTCCCTAAATGAGTTTAATGGCAGGAATTGAGTGACAGCTAGGGCTCTGTGTGCCGTCTGTTTAGTGTTCATCAGCGAGCGGCCCTGCCTGGAGACTGCAGAGATTCATCGCATGCACTAAAACAGCTGCAGCTGGATGCTCAGCATGTGTGGACTGAACGTTTCTTGACGTGGAACTGATGCCAGAGACAGATGCATTAGATTAGTGTCATGGGTGCCATTGGGCAGGTTCATTTGGCACCTGTGTCAAAGGGTGTTATTGCACTCTCGTTCTCTTAATTATTCATCGCCATGGGAATCAGAGAAATGTCTCACCTATCGCTTCTGGCACTCAGAAACATGTTTGAGCGTAAATCTCAGACGCAGCGTGTCTCTCCTCCGCTAATCCTGCTCGTTAAGTTTGCAGAATGATAGTGATTCTCTGTTCGTCAGATGATATCAAGTGATGCAGGTGACAAAAATAATTAAACTTTACATGCAACACCTACATGCCACTTCAGAATCGCCTCTGTCTTAATCGACTAAAAGGGTATGATTTACACTGCAAAGGTGGAGCAGAAGCGCTTCTGAAGTGGCATGTAGGTGCATGGACTGTTTAATGGTGTAATTAACAAATATATACTTTAATATAGACTGGCTTTTATGCAGCATTACATCTTTCTTTACACTGATTTTGAGCAGGCACAAACCAGCCTTAATTTATACTGCAAAGGTGGCTCAGAAGCGCTTCTGAAGCTGCATTTAGGTGTCTTTGCATGGACCGTTTAATGCTGCTCAGAGGCGGCATAAATGCATTTACACATAAATACATACGTTTGAAAAAGTGCATCCCTTACTGTGACTGAGGTGGGTCTGAGCAGGCTTTATTTAGTCTGGATTTTAAGCAGCATTACATCTTTACACAAATGTATGAGTATGCACAGCCTTAATTTAGTAAAGGTGGCACACTGTAAAGTGGCACAGAAGTGCATAATTTAGTCTGCATTATCTCTTTACACTGAATTTGCGCAGGTACAAAACAGCGTTAACTCAGCTGTGTAAAGAAGCCTTTAGTTTACACGACAAAGGTGGCACAGAAACACTTCTGAAGCTGCATTAAGGTGTCTTTAAGCAGACTGTTTAATGCTGCTCAGAGGCGGCATAAATGCATTTCAACAGCAATTATCAACTATATACTTTGATATTAGGAGCTGAGCTGGGTCTTTTGGGTTTTTACACTGAATTTTGAGCAGGCACACAACAGCTTTAACTCAGTTGTGTAAATAAACCATTATTCATTTAAATAATGTGAACAAATAATCCAAGAATTAAGAATAAGAAAGGAAAATCACCTTTAAAATGTAAGCTTTTCTGACCGTCTAAAGGAAACTGATTTTTTCTTCAGCCAGACTCCAAGAAATATGAGACCAGATTATATGAGATGCAAGTAAGTCATAAACATATTGAATATTTGTACTTATACATTTATGTGGCAAACTACAAGACTATATAAGTAACCTGCAATAAGGTAAACAATGGTGATCAGTCATGCAGTAACACCTAAATTATGCACTTTCCCTTAAACATTATGCATGCATATTTAACTTAAAATATTGATGCTGAATTTCATAATTCCTGGACGTTCTGTGTCAGCCTGTCAGCAGCAGTAACATCTGTAACATCGACTCCACACACATTACAACCGGTTCTGATCAATCTGAGAGCATCTGAGCCAGTGAACCTCCTCTGTTGTCATATATAATGTACTCCGGAATAATTATCTTTCATACACGGTCATATGAGCTTCGGAGCAGATACAGTACAAGCATGAACTCTATTTACCCCTCAAGGGTGGATATTAATTGCCCCTACTGTTTATGTGCTATTTACATTTTGAGAAAGTACAGCCAAACTTATCTAATAACATAAATCCAGATACATTTTATATACCTTGTGCATTTTTATCGAACATTGATTTAACATCAATAGTAGGCTACATACATATGCAATCATAAAGTACAAATTTAATTAATAAAATAATTTCATTATAATTATTACCATAATTATTGTTGTTGTTTTGTTTTCCTCATAACTAATTTATTTTCCTCATTGTAACAGGTTTATCTCATGTTATTTGTCCATGCTGTCGGAGAGTGTTATGATGAAAGGTACATGTACAGATATTATTCTGAAAATTCAATTCCAGATGTTATTATGGAAGGTGGGTATGAAGACATGAAAAGTTGTTACCTGGTAAAGTGTGCGGCTCCTGCATCTGTCCTGCTGTGTGTCAGTTGATATCAGTGCTCCATCCCAGCGCTTATTAATCATATCACATGATAGTTATTTCCCCGGATACATGTAGAGTGCTGAAATAACACTCATCAGATGTCGATACATACAGACACATTCCTGCTCGGACCGCACTGACAGAGAGAGAGAGAGAGAGAGAGACACAGAGAGAGTGTGTGTGTGTGTGTGTGTAGAGAGAGAGAGGTGTGTGTGTGAGAGAGAGAGAGTGCTGTGTGTGTGTGTGTGTGTGTGTGAAGGAGAGAGAGAGTGCGTGGTGTGTGTGTGTGTGTGTGTGAGAGAGAAGCAGCGTAGTCTAGGTGTGTGTGTGTGTGAGAGAGTGCGTGCGTGTATGTGTGATGGAGAGAGAGAGCACGCGTGTGTGTGTGTGTGTGTGTGTGTGAAGGAGAGAGAGAGAGTGTGTGTGTGAAGGAGAGAGAGAGCGTGCGTGTGTGTGTGATGAGAGAGAGAGTGCGTGCGTGTGTGTGTGTGTGTGAGAGAGAGTGTGTGTGTGTGTGTGTGTGTGTGTGTGAAGGAGAGAGAGTGCGTGTGTGTGTGTGTGAAGGAGAGAGTGTGTGTGTGTGTGTGTGTGAACGAGAGAGTGCGCGTGTGTGTGTGTGTGTGTGTGTGTGTGTGTGAAGGAGAGAGAGTGCGTGCGTGTGCGTGTGTGTGTGATGAGAGAGTGCGTGTGTGTGTGTGTGTGTGTGATGAGAGAGTGCGTGTGTGTGTGTGTGGTGAAGAGAGAGAGTGCGTGCGTGTGTGTGTGTGTGAGAGAGAGAGGTGTGTGCGTGTGTGTGTGTGTGAGAGAGAGAGTGTGTGTGTGTGTGTGTGTGTGTGTGATGAGAGAGAGAGTGTGTGTGTGTGTGTGTGTGTGTGTGTGTGTGTGTGTGTGTGTGTGTGAAGAGAGAGTGTGTGTGTGTGTGTGTGTGTGTGATGAGAGAGGTGTGTGTGTGTGTGATGAGAGAGAGAGAGTGTGTGTGTGCGTGTGTGTGTGTGTGTGTGTGAGAGAGAGTGCGTGTGTGTGTGTGTGTGTGTGTGTGTGTGTGTGTGTGTGAAGGAGAGAGGGAGAGAGAGAGAGAGAGAGAGAGAGAGAAGCAGTAACCCTAACTTCTCAAATATTCTTGCTGTTCTTTATAAATATTTGTGCGCATCAATCAAACGCGCTTCATCCGCGCAACCGACGCGCCTCAGAGACGAAATTTGTCGGAATGCATTCAAAAATGCACTATAATATAATATAATATAATGTATAATATAATATAATACGTATAGAGGTGCTGTACCACATGCAAAATGTACATTTAGCCCGCAGCTAGAAGATAATTACTGTAGCCTAATATATATTTTTGACATTTATTTATTGCATTTTGGAATATCGCTCATAGAATTCTTTGTCAGTCTTTCTCTTTCTTTTTTTAAGAACCACTGATCTATAATATGAAATATAATAGAACGCTGTCTGCCTGTCAATCATTCGCGCGCAGGGTTCGGTGACGTGTTTTTGGAGGGCGGGTTTTGTGAGTGGGTGAGTGGGGGTGTTTGGTATGTTGGGTTTGTAATAAACCTTTGTTAAATATTTAATTCGCCCTCTTTTTCTTCCACGAAAATGTATTCTTGGACAATTATAATTACGCTTTTATTTTCTTGTGATTGTCTTTAGAAGATTTTTAATGCTGCTGAATGTTTTAGTGATCAAAAATAAATAATTAATTAAAAGATCAAATAAATACATATATTATATTTACATTATAAATCTAAATGTTACAATTAGAACATTTTGCGACAGAACTCGTATATTTTGTCGTACCATGTTAATTGGTTTAATTAACAAACATATATAAATACACACACACAGAATAAATGTATAAAATATTTACATATTATTGTGATTATTGCTATAAATGAATACATTAGAACTGAACAAACACAGAACTTGTAATATGTTCATCTTCATCAGTTCTTCCAGTGGTCTCAGATCTCTGTATTTCTGTTCAGTCGTCCGGCTGAGAGAGAGATTGTTCTTCACGGACTGTTTCTCCTCCGGTTCCAGTCTTTCCGTGCATCACTGAATCAGGAGGAATGAGGACTCTCTCTGGAGAGCCTCGTACCGGCACACACACTGCTGAACTCTATTCTCTTTCTACTGATTCTTTCGCCTTTGTTTTAAGCCGTCTGCACTCAACTTAAATCATTCATTCGCTGCATTATTGAGAGACACCTGCACCAACTTTCTGCAGCTTGTGTGTAAAGCAGGTGATTTCTGCCAATGATGACCGACTGCGCTGAACAAACAGCCGGGGTCCGGATATCCAGCCTGGAAGGTCAAATATTTAGTAGGGAATATAAAATGAATGAGAGTGGGCGGATAAACTAAAATCTAAAATCTGCCGTGTGAACTTCACTGCATGATATCTGACCATACCTGAGATTCTAGATCAGACAGATTTACATTTGA
>CM050430.1:27820217-27830217 GCA_027564155.1 Gymnocypris eckloni scoliostomus | reverse complement strand
AATTGTCCAGAAAGAGGACAACCCTGTCTAATACCTCTTGTGACTGTTACCGGGCACTTATTCCACCACCAACCTTAATCAGCACTGATACATCAAAATATAACAATTTAACATATGAAATAAATTGATCACCAAATCCAAAACTCTTTAACACCTTAAAAAGATAATCATGATCCAACCTATCAAATGCTTTTTCCTGATCTATTGACAGGATACCCAAATCAGAATCATTTATACAACCATAATCAATCACATCTCTTAAAAACAAATTATCCATTATTGAACGCTTTGGTATACAATATGTTTGATTTTTACAAATTAACATGTTTAAACAAGTTTTGAGTCTGTTTGCAATAGATTTTGATAAGATCTTATAATCCAAACATAATAAAGACACAGGCCTCCAATTCTTTAACAATCCTAAATCTCCCTTTTTGGGTAACAGCGACAGTACAGCCCTTCTGCAGCTAATAGGAAGTACTTTATTTTTAAAACATTCTAATACAACTTCATAAAAATCTTCCCCTATTATCCCCCAAAAATGTTTATAAAATTCAGCCGTTAACCCATCTATTCCTGGAGAACGCCCCATAGACAGCTGTTGCACTGCTTCTGTTAATTCTCCATATGTAATTATGTCATCCAAAGCTTTTCTTTTCCCTTGCTCCAACTGTGGTAGATCTTTGAGTAAGACATTTGCACTAACAGGATCGCATTTCTCAGCACTGTACAACAATGAAAAAAAATCAACTGCCAACTTTCTCATTTCAACTGGATTTGTAGTTAAATTTCCATTTGGACAACGAAGATGATGCATCTGTTTATATTGAACAGTCTTTTTTTCCAAGTTAAAGAAATATGCAGTTGGGGCATCCATGTCCTTAATTGAACAAAACCTTGACCTAACAAGTGCCCCTTTCACTGTTCTTGCAACAAAGTTCCAAGTTCTTTCCTCTTCTCATTTAGACTTGTACCATTACTCCGCACTTTTGTTATTTATCAAGTCCTCTTCCACAACCGCAATTTCTTTTTGCAAATTTTGTATAGTTCTTTTCACATTCATAAAGTTATAAGCAGAAACATTTTGACAAAACTCTTTAATTTGTACCTTACCCACATCCCACCATTGACTGAGATTTTCAAAATCACTTTTCGTTTGTTTCCATTTCTCCCAAAACACCTTAAAACTATCACAAAACTCATTATTTTTTAACATTTTTGCATTAAAATGCCAATAATACTTATGGCTTGAAGTTTGCTTTATGTTAAAATCAAACATGATCAAATGATGATCAGAAACCACTTGGCAATATCGATGCACTCATTACCCTATTCTCCGCCTTACTTAAATAAAATCTATCCAGTCTAGCCCCACTAACCCTATTTTCTGCTACTTTAATCCATGTATATTGTCGTACTATGTTCCTCCTTCTCCACACATCTATTAAATCATATTTCCCATTATATTGGACAGTGATTCGCTAGAATGACTATGTGGTTCTTCACCATTTCTATCAACTAAAAATTAATAGTACAATTCCAGTCCCTCCTAACACTAACCAAATATGATCATCAAATTTTTGAAGTGCTTTATGTAATTGATCAAAGACTCTTATTCTTTTCTAACCCATTATTTGGAGCATACACGCTCACTAGCACAAAGACATGTTCTCCATACTTTATTTTCAACAATAATACCCTTCCTTTTCAATCTCTTCAGTATATATAATATCAACATTCAAGCCTTTTTTAAATAATATAGCTACTCCAGCACTATTGTTTGTCCCGTGACTTAATACCAGATTTCCTTCCCACCATCTATTCCACTCAATTTCATTTTCATCATTACTATGAGTTTCTTGTAAAAACACAACATTAACCCTATTTATATTTAAAAACTCTGATACTACTGCCAATTTACCCCTATCTCTTCCTCCATTTATATTTAAAGAACCCACTTTTAAGTTCTCCATAAAGAGGTTAAAGTATAAAGTGGACAGAAACAGAAGGAAGAAAATAAAACACATCATGAGAGTCACCCAGTGCATTTTAAACATTACTTTTTGAAGGGAAACGGCCCTTTATTCTTCCTCAGCTTCGTAACAATTTTTTTCAATCTAAACCTCTTCTGTTTGCTCAATACATCATAACTCACTGCACGCTGCAGTACTTTCACTGAAAAATAAACTTTTCCACATCTGGGAAGAAATCTTCCACCTCTACAACTTTACCAAAAGTTGTATCCAGAAAATCATTAATCTCATCCAAAGAATACATATCCTCCATCTTTTGAGACCCGACCTCAGAGATATCCGAAGCATATCATCGTCCTCATTCCTTCCTCTTCAACCTCCTCAGTATAATTCAGCATCGTGTTCATCTCACATTAACTACTTCATTCATCTGAACAACCTCACTATCCTTACATGTTTCTACTCCAAGACTTTCCCTGTTTCTTCAGTCTTATCTAGAATATTTTCTCCTTGTCTTACACTACTGATGCAACCTCATTTCCATCACTTTCTTTTATTTCCTTAGGAGTCGCTTTGCTCTGCATTAGATTCACTTCTGCTCTCTGAATCAACAGCACTCACATTAGGAGTCGTTTGCTCTCCATTTGATTCACTAACTACCAAGTCAACAGTAGAATTCGTTGTAACACCAACACCACTACTGCCAGCCTTATGTGGGCATGCAGACCTTTTATGCCCCACAAGTCCGCAATCGAAGCACTTTAAACTGCCTGTACTAGCATACACCATATAGGTCTTCCCTTCATACGAAACTCTGAAAGACACTTCCAAATCAGGTTGGTTCAGAAACATTGCCACCTGTCTCCTGAACGACATTACATGTTTTAAAGTCAGATTTTGCATCCTAATGGAATCGTTTTTAACGGACTGGCAAACTTTCCAAAACATGAAAGTGCACGTTTGATTTCATCATCAGGGATGAATGGCGGCACGTTTGAGATGATCACCTTTCGTGTCGGATTAACTAACGGCGAAACCGCAACAAAAAGTCCACTTACCGAAATTCCGCTGCTTACTAGACGGTTAGCCAGATTCTCCTCCTTTAAGAAAACCACCACAGCTTTATTCATTCTTGAGGCCGAAGAGATGTTCTCATTTCCAACTTGTTCTCCAATTGATAACAAAACTTCCTCCACCGCTACACTTGATTCAACCTCACACCTGATACCATGACGGAGTGATAATGGCTCTCCTCCACCCTCAGGCCGAGACGCCATCTCAACTCGGCCACCGCTCCAAACACACTTTACTTTCCTAAATTCTTTCCCTTAAATGATCCAAAGTTAGAAAAAAGAATGATAGTAAAATAAAGCCACTCTCCTCGTGAACTCTCACACGCACCCCAACAACACTCCCAGCATGCACTCCGAAGAGAGAGAGAGAGAGAGAGAGAGAGAGAGAGTCACCGAAGCCGCTAATAAATAAAGCATCTGATTGTTTCTTTAAATAATTACATTACTTACATTCTTTAAATGTGCTTAATGATCCTTATAATAACACAAATGCAAAGGATGTTAATTGGGCCCGAAAATAGGTTTAGTCACATTTAACTTGTTAATTAAACTAATTAATGTGTGATTTAGTGATTTAGAGGTGAAGTGTTACCCACACGTTCCTGAGATTCATATATTATCATTCATGTTTTCTGAAGATTTTCATATCTCGTTTCTCTGTCTCACGCAGTGTGTTTTGATGAACGCTGTTGTGTGTGTGTCTGTGTGTGTGTGTGTGTGTGTGTGTGTGTGTGTGTGTGTGTGTGTGTGTGTGTGTGTGTGTGTGTGTGTGTGTGTGTGTGTGTGTGTGTGTGTGTGTGTGTGTGTGTGTGTGTGCATGCGTGTGTCCTCTGTCCTCACATAAATAGACGTATTTGTTTCATAAATGTGTGATTTGAGGGAAGAAGCGCCGATCTCTCCGTCAGTTTTCTCTTAACGGCTCAGTATGAATGACAGGCCTAATGAGAGTTAATTACCCTGTTGCCTTGTTATAGTGTTTATCACTGCAAGAACACTTCATGCTCGTTACACTACGTTTGGAATGTAATTAAACGGATAATTCACCCATAAATAAACATGTCATTATTTCAAACATATATATATGACAACAGGAGATTTATGAAAACGGATAATGGAACAAGAACATTTGTGTATATATATATATATATATATATATATATTTATAAAATGATTTATTATAAACTATATATTATTATGTAATGCTAACTTAAACTTGAAATTAAAACTATTACAAATAATTGTAATTTTCTGTAACTGAAAAGGCTAAAATAAAATAAAATATTAGATGAATATATTTAAATAGAAATAAAAAATGTGGCCTTGGCAACTAACAGAAATAATAATAAATAAAACAATACAAAAAAAATTAAGCTGAAGTACTAAATTAAGATATATATTTTTTAAGTACAAATACAAAAGGTCTTTACCTAAACTAATATAACCTAATATAATAAATAATTTACAAAAATCAAAATTTAATTACAAATCTTAATAAATACTAGAATAGTTAGAAATGTGAAAACACTGTCAGAAATAAAATACATTTAAGCTGAAATACTCAAATTAAGAAATAATTCAAATTATATAGAAATATCTTATATATATAGTAGATGAACATATTTAAATTACAAACGTAGTCTTGGCAACTAACAGAAATAATATTAAAACGATATAAAAAAATAAGCTGAAGTACTAAACGTATGAAATTATTAATTCAAACTATATACATTTACATTTACATTTATGCATTTAGCAGACGCTTTTATCCAAAGCGACTTACAGTGCATTCAAGTTACAGTTTGTACTTTTTTTTTTTTTTATCAGCTCTTGAATATAGATATATCTTTAAAGTAAAAATGACTCAAACGTAAATAAATAACACTACAGCTGATTGATATTATACTGAAGTCATGTGACTGTTGTAAGACTGGAGCCGTGTGGCACGTCATGTCAGGCTGAGCTATACTGCATCATAATGCATGTGGTTAATACGTCCGGTCACCTGTGATCTGGTTCCTCTCCACGCTGATGTGCTGGAGGCTGCTCACATCCGTCAGGCGCTCGGGGAAACACAGCAGCTTGTTTTTAGAGAGATCGATGCTGATCAAGTGCTGCATGTTTCCGACCGTCTCCGGCAGCGTTGTGAGGAGGTTACCCTGCAGATCCACCTCTAGAAGAGACGAGAAACACTGCTTCAGCACTGACTCTACAGCTGTGTATAATGCATCTGTGTATCTACTAACAGACTCTACAGCTGCGTATAATGCATCTGTGTATCTACTAACACCGGACTCTACAGCTGCGTATAATGCATCTGTGTATCTACTAACACAGACTCTACAGCTGTGTATAATGCATCTGTGTATCTACTAACACCGGACTCTACAGCTGTGTATAATGCATCTGTGTATCTACTAACACAGACTCTACAGCTGCGTATAATGCATCTGTGTATCTACTAACACCGACTCTACAGCTGCGTATAATGCATCTGTGTATCTACTAACACAGACTCTACAGCTGTATAATGCATCTGTGTATCTACTAACACTGACTCTACAGCTGCGTATAATGCATCTGTGTATCTACTAACACTGACTCTACAGCTGCGTATAATGCATCTGTGTATCTACTAACACAGACTCTACAGCTGTGTATAATGCATCTGTGTATCTACTAACACAGACTCTACAGCTGCGTATAATGCATCTGTGTATCTACTAACACAGACTCTACAGCTGTGTATAATGCATCTGTGTATCTACTAACACCGGACTCTACAGCTGTGTATAATGCATCTGTGTATCTACTAACACAGACTCTACAGCTGCGTATAATGCATCTGTGTATCTACTAACACTGACTCTACAGCTGCGTATAATGCATCTGTGTATCTACTAACTCTACAGCTGCGTATAATGCATCTGTGTATCTACTAACACCAGACTCTACAGCTGTGTATAATGCATCTGTGTATCTACTAACACGGACTCTACAGCTGCGTATAATGCATCTGTGTATCTACTAACACCGGACTCTACAGATGTGTATAATGCATCTGTGTATCTACTAACACAGACTCTACAGCTGCGTATAATGCATCTGTGTATCTACTAACACAGACTCTACAGCTGCGTATAATGCATCTGTGTATCTACTAACACCAGACTCTACAGCTGCGTATAATGCATCTGTGTATCTACTAACACAGACTCTACAGCTGTATAATGCATCTGTGTATCTACTAACACAGACTCTACAGCTCGTATAATGCATCTGTGTATCTACTAACACAGACTCTACAGCTGCGTATAATGCATCTGTGTATCTACTAACACAGACTCTACAGCTGCGTATAATGCATCTGTGTATCTACTAACACCGACTCTACAGCTGCGTATAATGCATCTGTGTATCTACTAACACCGACTCTACAGCTGCGTATAATGCATCTGTGTATCTACTAACACCGACTCTACAGCTGCGTATAATGCATCTGTGTATCTACTAACACAGACTCTACAGCTGCGTATAATGCATCTGTGTATCTACTAACACTGACTCTACAGCTGTGTATAATGCATCTGTGTATCTACTAACACTGACTCTACAGCTGCGTATAATGCATCTGTGTATCTACTAACACTGACTCTACAGCTGCGTATAATGCATCTGTGTATCTACTAACACAGACTCTACAGCTGCGTATAATGCATCTGTGTATCTACTAACACAGACTCTACAGCTGTGTATAATGCATCTGTGTATCTACTAACACAGAATCTACAGCAGCGTATAATGCATCTGTGTATCTACTAACACAGACTCTACAGCTGTGTATAATGCATCTGTGTATCTACTAACACAGACTCTACAGCTGCGTATAATGCATCTGTGTATCTACTAACACAGACTCTACAGCTGCGTATAATGCATCTGTGTATCTACTAACACAGAATCTACAGCTGTGTATAATGCATCTGTGTATCTACTAACACAGACTCTACAGCTGCGTATAATGCATCTGTGTATCTACTAACACCGGACTCTACAGCTGTGTATAATGCATCTGTGTATCTACTAACACCGGACTCTACAGCTGCGTATAATGCATCTGTGTATCTACTAACACCGGACTCTACAGCTGCGTATAATGCATCTGTGTATCTACTAACACTGACTCTACAGCTGTGTATAATGCATCTGTGTATCTACTAACACTGACTCTACAGCTGCGTATAATGCATCTGTGTATCTACTAACACAGACTCTACAGCTGTGTATAATGCATCTGTGTATCTACTAACACAGACTCTACAGCTGCGTATAATGCATCTGTGTATCTACTAACACAGACTCTACAGCTGTATAATGCATCTGTGTATCTACTAACACAGACTCTACAGCTGCGTATAATGCATCTGTGTATCTACTAACACAGACTCTACAGCTGCGTATAATGCATCTGTGTATCTACTAACACAGACTCTACAGCTCGTATAATGCATCTGTGTATCTACTAACACAGACTCTACAGCTTCAGTATAATGCATCTGTGTATCTACTAACACAGACTCTACAGCTGCGTATAATGCATCTGTGTATCTACTAACACCGACTCTACAGCTGCGTATAATGCATCTGTGTATCTACTAACACAGACTCTACAGCTGTGTATAATGCATCTGTGTATCTATTAACACAGACTCTACAGCTGCGTATAATGCATCTGTGTATCTACTAACACCGACTCTACAGCTGCGTATAATGCATCTGTGTATCTACTAACACCGACTCTACAGCTGTGTATAATGCGTCTGTGTATCTACTAACACCGGACTCTACAGCAGCGTATAATGCATCTGTGTATCTACTAACACAGACTCTACAGCTGTGTATAATGCATCTGTGTATCTACTAACACAGAATCTACAGCAGCGTATAATGCATCTGTGTATCTACTAACACAGACTCTACAGCTGTGTATAATGCATCTGTGTATCTACTAACACAGACTGTACAGCTGTATAATGCATCTGTGTATCTACTAACACAGACTGTACAGCTGCGTATAATGCATCTGTGTATCTACTAACACAGACTCTACAGCTGCGTATAATGCATCTGTGTATCTACTAACACCGGACTCTACAGCTGTGTATAATGCATCTGTGTATCTACTAACACAGACTCTACAGCTGCGTATAATGCATCTGTGTATCTACTAACACAGACTCTACAGCTGTGTATAATGCATCTGTGTATCTACTAACACAGACTCTACAGCTGTGTATAATGCATCTGTGTATCTACTAAGACAGACTCTACAGCTGTGTATAATACATCTGTGTATCTACTAACACAGACTCTACAGCTGTGTATAATGCATCTGTGTATCTACTAACACAGACTCTACAGCTGCGTATAATGCATCTGTGTATCTACTAACACAGACTCTACAGCTGTGTATAATGCATCTGTGTATCTACTAACACAGACTCTACAGCTGTGTATAATACATCTGTGTATCTACTAACACAGACTGTACAGCTGCGTATAATGCATCTGTGTATCTACTAACACAGACTCTACAGCTGTGTATAATGCATCTGTGTATCTACTAACACAGACTCTACAGCTGCGTATAATGCATCTGTGTATCTACTAACACAGACTCTACAGCTGCGTATAATGCATCTGTGTATCTACTAACACAGACTGTACAGCTGCGTATAATGCATCTGTGTATCTACTAACACAGACTCTACAGCTGTGTATAATGCATCTGTGTATCTACTAACACAGACTCTACAGCTGCGTATAATGCATCTGTGTATCTACTAACACCGGACTCTACAGCTGCGTATAATGCATCTGTGTATCTACTAACACAGACTCTACAGCTGCGTATAATGCATCTGTGTATCTACTAACACGGACTCTACAGCTGCGTATAATGCATCTGTGTATCTACTAACACAGACTGTACAGCTGCGTATAATGCATCTGTGTATCTACTAACACAGACTCTACTGCTGTGTATAATACATCTGTGTATCTACTAACACAGACTCTACAGCTGCGTATAATGCATCTGTGTATCTACTAAAACAGACTCTACAGCTGCGTATAATGCATCTGTGTATCTACTAACACAGACTGTACAGCTGCGTATAATGCATCTGTGTATCTACTAACACAGACTCTACAGCTGTGTATAATGCATCTGTGTATCTACTAACACAGACTCTACAGCTGCGTATAATGCATCTGTGTATCTACTAACACCGGACTCTACAGCTGCGTATAATGCATCTGTGTATCTACTAACACAGACTCTACAGCTGCGTATAATGCATCTGTGTATCTACTAACACCGGACTCTACAGCTGCGTATAATGCATCTGTGTATCTACTAACACCGGACTCTACAGCTGTGTATAATGCATCTGTGTATCTACTAACACAGACTGTACAGCTGCGTATAATGCATCTGTGTATCTACTAACACAGAATCTACAGCTGCGTATAATGCATCTGTGTATCTACTAACACAGACTCTACAGCTGCGTATAATGCATCTGTGTATCTACTAACACAGACTCTACAGCTGCGTATAATGCATCTGTGTATCTACTAACACAGACTCTACAGCTGCGTATAATGCATCTGTGTATCTACTAACACAGAATCTACAGCTGTGTATAATGCATCTGTGTATCTACTAACACAGACTCTACAGCTGCGATAATGCATCTGTGTATCTACTAACACCGGACTCTACAGCTGTGTATAATGCATCTGTGTATCTACTAACACCGGACTCTACAGCTGCGTATAATGCATCTGTGTATCTACTAACACCGACTCTACAGCTGCGTATAATGCATCTGTGTATCTACTAACACTGACTCTACAGCTGCGTATAATGCATCTGTGTATCTACTAACACTG
>CM050430.1:27795217-27815217 GCA_027564155.1 Gymnocypris eckloni scoliostomus | reverse complement strand
GAAAGCTCAGTTTTCAGATGATGCATGAATCTTGATTTTGAAGACTGGTTTTGTGCTCCAGGGTCACACTCGTCGTCTCTGGAAGATGAGCTATTATTGTATGTACCCAGCGAGTCTCTCTGCTCCTCCACGGTGGCGTTGATCCTCCGGGCGACGTTGGCCACGGCCTGCGCCATCCTGTTGGGTTCTCGTTTGATCTGAGGAGTGATTGGTGGGTTCAGTGGCGTCTGTTACTCATGCACAGGAAGTCAGGTGTGAGCCACGGACAGCCGCTTCCTGTCAGAGCGCACAAACATGCAGTGACATCATAAACCTGACCGGAGTCATCGAGATCTGCTCAGCAACACCATTATCAGGTTATCTGCATATATCATTTTATATTAGTTAAATAATAAAATAAAGGAATAACTGTGTGTGTGTGGTGGGGGAGTGTGTGTGTGGGGGGGAGTGTGTGTGGGGGGGAGGTGTGGGGGAGTGAGTGTGTGTGTGGGGGAGGAGTGTGTGTGTGTGGGGGGGGGAGGGTGTGGGGGAGTGAGTGTGTGTGTGTGTGGGGGTGAGGTGTGTGTGTGTGGGGGGTGAGTGTGTGTGTGTGGAGTGTGTGTGTGGGAGGGTGAGGTGTGTGTGGGGGAGGTGTGTGTGTGGGGAGTGAGTGTGTGTGTAGGGGGGGGGTGTGGGGAGTGAGTGTGTGTGTGTGTGGGGGTGAGTGTGTGTGTGTGTGGGGGGTGAGTGTGTGTTCTTGTTTTCTATCCTGGTGAGGACTTCAACCTGAATACACACAGACTCGTGGGGACTCGTGTCACCGTGGGGACCTAAAATGAGGTCCCCACAGGCAAAGCCCCACAGGCTCCTCCCAAACAGTGTTAGGACACGCCCTGTGTGTTTTCTCTTTTTGAAAAAGTCCCTCATAAGGACTGTTTTCAAGACAAAAAATATGTGTGACTGTGTATCAATGCCACACAGAATATTGCAGTCCCCATGAGTAACATTGTTCTGGAAAAGTGTGTCTCTTTGTCCCCACTCTCTAGTGCCAACTATTGGACAATAATAAATCGAAAAAATTATTTAACATGTATTCAATGTATTATTATAGTATTTACTTATCATTCTTTATTACTTTATAAAATAAACATAAATAAGTAAATTTACTGTTGATGCACCTGAATGAAAATTCTGGATACACTGAGCCACAAACAGAAAATTAATTTTGACTAAGCAAATTATTTGTTGTGTTACATCATAAGACATCAAATGATTGAACATTATTATAACCATTCTAATATTTAATTATTCTTTAATTATAATATTATTAACTCATGATCAGTAATAAAAAAAAATCCTCTCTGGGATACTTGTGTGGCTGAGTCTTTCAGCATACATCAAACTAAATTCAAAGAGTTTACTCTCAACAGATCACTTATAAACTTGAAAAACAATATAATGCTTAAAAATCATCAGGCCCTGATACTATGCAATCTTTGTACCTGTAATTGGCAGCTGCCGTTATTTAAACGCTTCTGGATTATGTTTTTAATATTTCACTACATACAGTTGGAATTCAACAGATTGTGGTAATCTGTTTTGCAATTCCTTGCACAAATATTGTGGTATTAGATAAGAACAGACATCCTACAAAGCTCCGTGCTCTCAAAGCCTTAAAGGTGAACTGCTAAACACACTATTTTAATGTAAATGTTTCAGAACTTTATTATTTTTAAATGCTAACCGCTAAGCTAACAGAGCAGCACATTATCCCTCAGCCCATATCTCAGAGTTTATCAGTGGTCTTCCAATACTCCATGGGCTAGTGATACCATGAGATAACAGAGAGTGAGCAATACTGCTCTTACGACCTAATGGAGAGAGCTGATTGTGGGAGAATGGGGCCAGATACACTACATGTTTCTTTATGATCCGTCCTTCGGATGAGATGTTAAACCGAGGTCCTGACTCTCTGTGGTCATTAAAAATCCCAGGATGTCCTTCGATAAAGAGTAGAGGTGTAACCCCGGTGTCCTGGCCAAACTAGCCCAATGACCTCTGACCATCATGGCCTCCTAATCATCCCCATACACTGATTGGCTTCATCACTCTGTCTCCTCTCACCAGTAAGCTGGTGTGTGGTGGCGTTCTGGCGCACTATGGCTGCCGTCACATCATCATCATCCAGGTGGATGCTGCACATTGGTGGTGGATGAGGAGATAGCCCTTACTATGTAAAGCGCTTTGAGTGTCTAGAAAAGTGCTATATAAATGTAACAAATTATTATTATTATTATGCTAAAGGATGTGAACAGTCCAGACTGAGAGACTAACAGATAAAAAAAAAATCTGCTGGTCCAGCATCAAGATGTTAGTGCTGCTAGTGAAGTAGAGGGCTGATGATTGATTGCTAACGCCTCTCATTGCTCATGCAGACATGTGATAGTGTATGCCCTCAGTTCACAGAGTCACACGAGGAGCAGATAAAGGCCATAGTGCTCATCACAGGATGGAAGCTTTAGCATTACAGTTTTTTACAATCATTTTTGCACTAATAACAGAACCTTCATGTCATTTTTCAAAACTCTAGACACATAATTCACAACTGAAGATCAAAATGCAAATTTTTCAAAACACAACACTTTTTCCAAATGCTTGGATACAATACACATGAACCAAAGATCTTTTGTTCACTGAACTAAAACCACCGGTTCAAAATAACAACGTAACATCAACGTATTACTATTTCTGAATACAGCTCACGCATTACATCTGAACTGAGTGTCTATTCCTTTCATTATAATAATCTAACTATCAACTGACACAACTGCTCAGAATGAAATGTAATGGTTGCATTACTCTTGAAGCATAGTTTCATGGAAAGTTATAAACAACTTTACATGTTTAGAGTACGAAAGTGAAGCAACTGAGGACTGAGTGTGTTCAGGTATGATCAGGTTCAAGATGCATGTTGTTGGGAGAGGAAATAAATCATATATATCTATATGATAGTTATCAGTATTTGTTTTTCCTACAGTAAATGTGTTTTAGAGGGTGATAGAGCTGAAGCTGATGAAATCCAGTCTTATTTTTGGATGATACTGGCCAAGAGATGGAGGAAAGTTTGAGAGCCCTGTTTTTTCTTATCTTTTTTCTTATCTATTTTTTCTTATTTAACTTTTTTTAAACCTGTTGTGTTTATTATTTTATCAATAATTTTCACATTTTGATTAATGATTCCAGTGTCTGTACTTTTCTCTCTAGTCTATTACAATGATGCATGAATGTGTAGAACAATAATGAAACCGGCATCATGTGTTCTGAACAAATATATCTCATGATTGTACTAACAACTAAACAGTGAATATATGGGTATATTGTGTGTGGGTGATCTAAAGTAATGTTCCTATGATATTTCATAATAATTAGTATTTTGAACCAAATGCAAGGCTTCTTTAAAGATATGAACACAATATGAAACGTTTTGAACATTGGACAGCCTGTGTTACAAACAATGATTGTTTTGAGTTTAGTGTTTAGAGTTTTGAAAATGACAGGAAGGTTCTGTTATTAGTGCAAAATTATTGTTAAAAAAACTGTAATATACACCATTTGTAAGGACATCGACAAGAACAACAGCTCTGACACACTTTCTGTTTCACTCACTTAATTTCAATCTCTTCCAAGAATCCAACAACAGTTCATGTTTTAATAAGATATTCATGAAAGTCATTTAATGTTAGCTCCAAGCTGCTGCTTGTGTTGTGTCGAAACAAGCAGGTTCATGACACCTCAGTCTAGAAATAGTCTAGTCACTTATTAGTTCAAATGCAAGAAACCATCTGAGAACAAGGCCTCAATAGAGGCTTCATCCGCCTGTTGGTTTCACTGAAGACAGGCCTCACTTGTTTCAGTCCTATTTTATTTATTGTGTCTCCTCACAGAGGGTAAACTAATATCAGGTCTGATCCTTATGAATATCATAAAAACTGAGTTCTACATTGGATCCATTCATTCATATGCTGTTTTTTTAAATGTAAAAAATAATAGGCTATACATGTATTTTTATATCAACGTTCTGTCATTTTTTACTTGAAAAAAAAAAACAGGTGAGTCATCTCACTTTGAGCAGAAAATGCGTTTATTTTATTAGAACAAATATGCTGATACACCGATTTGCAAAGAAAACAAAATCGCACCAAAAAAACAAAAAGGAAAGTCGGGTAAAACTCTATCTAGAGCAGCGCATGATGATTCTGAGGAGAGTTACACAGAAGCGGAGATCTGGCGTCCCCACCACGACTGACCCCTCCCCTCCCCTCCCCCTCCACACCTGCGCGCGCCTCAGAGAAGATCTCCAGAGATGCTCCACACAACGCGAGCAGCAGACGACATGGACGAGGGGAAAGTACGTTTTTTCATCGTTATCCATATAATATTGTGCTGTTTATCTAATTAGCATATTGTTTAGACATATATTGTAACTTAAAAAGTCATGTCAATGTATTTCTGTACGTTAGCGCTTTTCACAAGCAGCATAAACTGAATGCAACTTGGCAGAAAGTATAGATTGATGTACCAAAATGACAATAATGTTAACAATAATATATCAATTAACGTTAGGGCTGTAGATTCAGTTTTAAGATCATGTTTTAGGCCACAAAATCGCACGGTTAATGTGCGGTTTAGCGTTAATCCATTTATAAACTTATATTACTTTAAAATCGTGTCTTAATGTTCTTTCTGAAGGACATATTTTCCCCAAGTTGTTAAAAATAATATCTTAACCGATATGTTTAGTTGATGTTCGGTAAAATGAATGTAAGCGTCAGGATTGGCCGCTGATTAGAGGCCTGCACGTGCAGAGACATGTGCGGGGTCTGAGGCAGGAATCATGACTGTTTCCCACAAAAAACACGACGATTATGTTTAAAATATGCAAGAGGCAAGTTCAATAAATACACAACAAGTTTTTATACTACTGTAATGCATTTTGTCAAATTATAAAAATATCTATACTTATTTCGCAATATTAAATGCTTCTACATATTATACTATATATACTTATACTACACCAATTATACTATTACAACTTAAAATACAGTGTAATGTCATGTTATTAGATCGTGATGTTTACTGACTGTCACACTTGTGCTTGCAGGAAGATGAAGCTAGTTTCAAATCATCTGTGGATGGCAGCTCTGGATGCACAGGTGAGGTTATGAATTATTTCAAATATTACTTAAAATAATTCTTCAAGCTTAGAAGTAAAAGTAGCTTTATGAGCCAGAGTAACCCAGGGTTATAAGAGCACAATCTTGGAATAAGATAAATCCCCAACATAGTCCTCATGCACTCTTGCAACAGCTCTCCTCCATGTCAAGTTCACGGATGTGCGTGTCACATTCAATCTGACATCTTTTGTTTATAGTTAAATCATTTTGTATTTAATCACTGGTCAGTTTAAATGGAAGTCTCAAGGCCACTACATTATCACAAAGTAGTTAAAGAGATGTTTCCAGTAATTAGCAAAGTCTAACTGTGCGTTCACACCGCCGCCGGCGAGAGCATCCAAATGGGCCCTGGCTGCTCTGCCAGCAACGCTGTAGAAAGATTCGTGGACGCTCTGACGTAGATCGAATGCTTGTCTTGTACTTAAAGGAGCCGCAAAGCAAACAAGCACATTGATCTTGTGGAGACTGACCACAAGTAGGGTATAAGCAAAGACTATAGAATACCTTATCTTAAAGAGACTTTGGAATTAAAAAAATTCGTTGAAATCAGGTCAACTTTATGGTAATGAGTTATGACACGGTTCAGCAACCAATCAGAATGTAGAAGTCCTCCGCTTGAGAGGATTCCAGAGAACGCAGTCCTGTAAACTTTGGTTCCGACCGCGTTAGTTCCCAAGCATCTTTGCGCTAGATAGCTGTGTTTTTCAGCGGGAATGCTATTCATTTCCGCAAAACAACATCGATTTGACCAATTACATTAAGGCTACACTTCAACCAGGCCAGTTTGTAATGTAGGCTGCGCACAAATAAACGTTAATGTTAATTAAAGACAGAGGCTAGTAAACGTCTCCTTTAAACTGCATGTTGAAATTAATCATGAACACAAAAGCCACACCACCTAAATGGCTTTTAATTGGTTTATTTAATTTGCAAACATGTAACTATAATTAAGTTCGTTCTAGGGCTGTGACGATAACCGGATTACCGCTTCACCGCAGTAATGAGATGCCGACGCGTGTTGAGGTCATCACCGCACTGTTTTTCGCGGGATCCGACCAAATTTCTTGCAACGCGGGAATAAAACATGGTAGCGGTCGGTAACTCTGGCGTAATTTGAACGTGAGTGGGCGGTCTAACAATATCCCGTTCCCAACATCCTTTCAGAACAGCATATCTGTGTGTTTTTACTCCCTCTTACCGCTCACGCGCTGCACGCACGCACCAGTGCTTCTGTGTCATGTGTTTTATTGCGCATGTGCATAACGGCACCCTGACAGAACAGGCGGGCTGTCGATGAGCAGGGTTGGCGCGTGCATATAGGCGAACAAGGCAGTAACCTGGGCGGCAGCACAGTCAGGGGGGCAAAGGGACAGATATTTGTAGTTGATCTTTTGGGCATTTGTTATCACTGCTTAGTTATTCTACATCTAAATTAACTTTGCTTCATAGTAATGCCGCCTCAACCGCGCTGGCGTCATCAATAGGCTACTCTACATGCAAAACATTATAATGTTCATTCATAAATGTCATCAAATCGAATAAAACTATCCAGACATGAATTCCTTTTGCTGGTGCTGTCTGATGAGTTTTAAAGCCAGACACGCTTCTGAAAGGTAAGATTATAGCTAATGTATGTGTGTGAGAGAGAAAGCGGGGAGATAACACAAGTGTAATATTATATATTAAATAGGCTTACGTACACCCAAAACCGTGTTTTGCTTGGAATACTAAAATTTAGCGTTTATCATATGCAGTGTTTAATTTGTGTAATAACGGGGTGATCGATCCGCATCAGAGAAAGGTAAGGATAATTCACGCAATCACTCCGCTTGACCCACTTAAGTGATTACCAGCTTGCATCAGTTGCTTTTATTGTGTGCATATACTCTAAAAATCACGGTTATTTTATTAAACTTTTTTTTGTAATGTTTGGGTAGTTTGTGTAACCCATATCCTATATGACAGTCCAGAGTCTGCGTTTGCTTTGAGTGCACGCAGATATTTTGCCTTCTCTTCGGGTGAAATTAGTTCTCAGTGCCACTTACTTTATTTTTGGTCAAATATAGGTTTGTTTCATGTAATCTATAAAACAGTAAACGATTTTATTTTATGCAAAGCAAACCAAGTCATCTAAACGAGCCGCATCAGTTTTTTTGCGACTATGAAATGTTTTATTTTTACTTCTAAAATGCTTGTTAAACGAATTTAAAAATATGTTGTATACATGTTTAAACGGTGAAATATGTTGTATCAAGAACTGTATTTGACAAAAATAAAGGCATTAAGACAAGAAAGAAAGAAGAATAAAAAAACAATGACAAGCTCAAACTAAACGAAACCAACAGCAACTAAATAAAATAGTCTAATTAATAATTCTCTAATCAGCATGCTTTAATTTTGTGTCACTAGTGGTTTGCGTCAATAAGCTTAAATTAAAATGTCTTTGGTCTGTGCTCTGGAAGTGTTCTGTTAGTTCTGCTAAACTTGAATTACTAAAACTCAAATTAAAACCGAAACTAACCTGTATAGGGTAGAAAACTCCAAAATAAAATTACACTAAAATTAACCAAATTCTATAAAAATAGAAACGAAACTTAAATTTTAGCGAAAATTGAAAGCAATATTAAAATAAAAACGAATTTAAAATTGCAAAACTACAATAACCCTGACAAACGTATTTCACTGGAGGAAGAGGATCCGCCAGATGAGATGATCGGAGTTCGGAGGTGCTGATCCGGACCGGGTCTGTTCAGATGAAGCCCTGACTGCTAATAGCACATGCCCGTGCTTGCTTTTATTTTAATGTTGTTGTTAATAAACAAATTATCCAATCTTTCACATGCATCTTTAAAATCGTATTTGAGTGAAGTGGGGGCGGCACGGCAGGGTTTTGCCTAAAGCCCCGTCCATGAGTGACAGAGCAGAATAAGGATGAAGCACAGTGTGGATTATTCAACTGCGACTGCAAAATGGTCAGTTTACTGTGAAGAAACCCATGACAGGCAAGTCTGACTCGAGACATTCTTCTCAGGGAAGTTCAATTGTTTGGTTTCATGAAAAAGAGATTCAATTTTGCAATGTCTAAGCCAACGGTTTTGTTCATATTTTACATATAAATTTAAATGACAGATGTCTTTTTTTTCTCTGCGACACTTTTCCGTGTTGACAGCAAAAGGTTAAACAAATGTAGTATTTTAACAAGACGAATAAAAACAACAAACATGCTATTTTTACATTTTTGTACAAACTGGCCTACAGTATTATTATTATTTTTCTCTCTGCGACACTTATTATTACGTTGACAACTAAATGTAAAACTAATTTGATTCTGGACAAGACGGATAAAATAAATAGCCTACAATAAAATACATTTTGTGCAGACTACACTTTTATTTGTTATCTCTCTCTTTCAGTAGAGGAAATGTCATTGTGAGATTCTGGAAACTAGATATATTTCACGGGAACGGTCGGGAAGAAGAAAAAGCCTCTTTTATTTTGCACTTTAAAAAGGTTGTTATTATAAATGTAGCCTAACGAATCGTCAAATAATATTAATTACATCCTAATTTGCTGTTACAACCTATGCGTTTCAACAAATACAGTTTTCAACAAGTTGCGTTTGGACAAGTGCGTTTATATCCACGGAGTCTTACCCGAAAAACAATGTCTAAAGAAATAGGAATCGAAGTTTAGTTAACTCACCAGGACAAAGCACGGGGCATGTTGAGCTCGCTTGTTGTTTCTGCAGCTTGCTCAGGTTGTTATTATTTTAATAATTTGTACAAAGAATGGGTTACAAACGATGACAAAGACTGTTTCATAATTCCTATTAAACTCAGAAGATATAAAAAAAAAAAAAAAAGTTATAGAGATTAATATTATTTTTTTATTATTGTTCATTTAATTAACGGTTTTAAGAATAAAGAAGATGACTTTATTATTATTCATTTCCATGTTAATTTTCAAGCATGCGTTCTTGATCAAGTCATTCAGGGCTCTATTTATGATAAAAGTTCATCAGCATGCATTGATTAATCTAGTTTATAGCTATATGGTAACGAAAGTGTTCAACATTCAACCCGTTCTTTTCATCAGTATTATTTGTCACCTTCTCTGGTTTAAGCGCTCGTGCTGATGCAGTGAGTGTAGCTCTACCCAAGCGCTCCCGCTGAAAGTGCATCTCTTCACGTGATCAGTGAAATCTGACCTCTGCAACTGTGCTGTGGCTCTGCAGCGTGACGCTTTGAGCAGCAGACCATGCACTTGCACAAGTGCGACCACGTCAATTTTTTTACTGGGGGGGTCGTGCGATTAACCGCCAAACCGTGATATTTGTTGCTGCTTCACCGCGGTAATGAAAAATACAATACCGTCACAGCTCTAGTTCGTTCTATCAATTTCTTACTTTCACATTTAAAATCATAAGGTTAACTTATTCCAAAAGTTTTCTTTTAAAAAATCAATTCAATATGTGTGCTTTTTGTTAGATATTTGAAATGCTTTAGCATTAATCCATTTCAAATGACTAGACATAATTGTTATTGAAAAATACCTTTTAAAATATTACATTTTATTTTTACATTCATTGTTGGTGAAAATTTACTTCTAATGGCTTTTCTAAAGTTTGAACAGCCTCAAGTTTGCATTGTTTTTTGTCAACCTAAAAATCCTTTGTGTCTTCTGTGAATTCCATTACAGTGGATACAGTGGATGATGTGACGGATGGTCCAGAAAAGAAGACAAAGGTAGGCAGCCACTAGTGATTCACAGGTCTGGGTTATCACCTAAACTCTCCCAAGCCATTACAAAATCCCGTCTACACCAGCAAACATGCAGAAGTGTGTGTCAGGCAACCACCTGAACCCTACAGTCAAACACAGTTGTGTTGTAGGATACTGTATCCATAACGAAGGCATTTCTAATTTGACTCTTAACACGTTGTTTAGTGTAATATAGGGAATCTTCTGTGGCTCACCTGTGTGTCTGCTGTCAACAATAAGTCCTTATTTAAAGGTTCAGTTCTGAAGGTTGTATAAATAGCAAATTAAAATCTTCCAAAAAAAACGTTAAAACGTAGTTCAGAGCCGTCACTTGAGTCGCCTCCAGAAACTTATAGCGCATCACAATGCTTGTGAAGAACGATACATGAAGGCGTACACAAACTTTAAATGATGAAGGGGAGAAGAATTTATATTTCTATCAGTGCATGAAAACAAATGTTAGTTGTATTATGTCTTTTGTATGGCTTCATTTGCTAGGTCAGTCTTATGTTTGTTAAAAAGTTAATTTTGAGTTATTATAACTGGGGTGTAAATCGGATGGTTTGTCATGATATCGATTCTCACACCCAGCGATAAAACATTTGCTGATACCACAAAAGATTCTACGATACAAATCCAGTTCGATACAGGAGTATCTCAAACAATATTATGATATTATATACCAATTTTAAACAAGCATCTACATTTTTATTGACTCACAAATGCAGCAAAAATATATAACATGAACATAAATGTAAAAATGCTACTATGGGCTCAGTGCTAAACATCTTTTCTACAGATAACCAAATTACAAGCAACAGCAGAAAATAAATACAATAGAAGAAAGACACAAGTTCAGTAAACAGTGTTTTTCAGCTCAGTCTAAAATACATTTTCAGGTACGCTACAGAAATGTAATAATCAAATGTAAAATAACTGCATAGTCTTCACTGTATAAATACAAAAAATATAAATTTACAGGCTTTGATGTTGCAAAGGTTATTTTGATTTGATTTGAGCACTTGTGTTTTTCTTTGACAGCATTATATTTATTATTAGTTTTCTTTCACTTTAAGAATGAAAGCACAGATTTAATATACTGATACACTTGCCTTTTTTCTCCACTGTTTACATTAAGACACATGCTATGCTTAACCGACTGTTTATAAGGATATTAGCCAAAACATGTGATGATATTTTGTTTGAATTTATTCATCCATGCACACAAAAGCGGACGAGAGCTCAATTCAGGATTCAGCTGTCTGTTTGCGCGGGAAAACTTCTCACTAAGCACGCGACTGTTACTCCTACAATCCCGAGCGTTTTATATGTTCACATTGTGCATTTGGGCAGTCCTTATATCGAGTCCTGACACGTGAGATTGAACGAGAATGCATGCATTGACGATAATGCACATTATGTGAAAATGTGGACACTGCGAAAATAAAGGTGCCTTTTAATACTACAGTTATCCATATTTTACACGTAGCATTGTATCGTCCACACATCGTATCGATATATCGATCCATCAAACTTGTCGCTTTTCAGTTAGCAGGTCTCTAGTCAGCGTTTGGCCCACAAATTGGTAACGTGTTAGCTTGCAATAGAGAGCCTGTGTTAGATTCAGAAATAGTAAGCACCCTAGACGGTGAGCCACAGGATGCTCAAAATAAAGCTTTAATAGGCTTCCTGGTGATTTTTACACTTCTAGTTGTTCTGATTAAAACATTTTGGGGAGTTCTGGTAACCGCCTGTTTTCAAGAATGTTGACGCGATCTGTGTTGTACAAGGTGAAAACAGATCATTTTGGTTAACATTGTACTAACTGAATATGTCAGACAGTCCAGTTTTAAGCACAGCTTTTAGAGCTAAAATGAATAGCCATTAAAAATGTTAATTTGAGTGTATATTTCTGCTAATTTTTCAGGAAGTACATCAGTGCTCCGACAGTAGTGATGGGACCATTACCCTCGACCCCACTCCGGACACGGACACGAGTGTACCTGAGCTCAGAAGAACTGATAGTGTAATCGTAAGTTTATTTCAACATATTTACATATTTATATGAAAAGTGTCCCTTTTGAGCCTATTTTTAAAAATAGTGGCGTGTTCCTTTAATATGTTGGCGGCCATGGCATTTCTGATCAAAACCTCTAAAGGTGCGTTCACACCAGATGCGAATGAAGCGAATAAATCGTGCTATTCGCGCGTAGTTGGACGCTTGAACATTTTGAGTTTACTCGCTGCTTTCGCGCGTGAAATTCGCTACACAACAGACGTGAATTCCCGTCATGGGGGGGGCTTCTGCAGCAGCTCCAGTCTCCTTGCAAAATGTATTCCTGTTTTTGTAAAAGTACAAAGTAGTATCGTACTGCTCCAGGTATCCACATACAACCACAATTAATTTGTCCTCCATTGTTGTTTCAGATTTTCTGCCTCCGCTTGTAATGACGTCACTGCTAGAGCAAGCTCCTGATTGGTTAGCGCGCGAATATCCGCCAAAGTTCAGGATTGTCATTGAGCGCAGCTGTCTGCATTGACTTAACATGTAAATCATTCGTAACGCTTCATTCGCGTCTTAACTCTTAACTTTTATTCACAGCTTAACAGAAAATTGCTTGGAGAATATCTGTCCAGTTCAGAGCTCAGTGAAGATGAATATATACCAGAGACAGAGGAAGAATGAAAGTAACACTTCAGCAGAGGAAGAAAGTAGTTCAGCAAAAAGAAAGCAAGAAACAAGAAAAGTAAAGGAAAGTTAATGTCCAAAAATCAAGATCTCGACCACTGAAAAGAAGGCGTCTGACACGGTCTAGTTCTTTAGCTAAGAGTGGAACCAAAGAATCCTCTTCATCGGACAAAATGTCACCAGACATTCTCGATGAGATCCAGATTGATCCACAAGGTAAAACAAGCCTGAGTAAATAAGTAAACTCATTTACACATTTTCCTCTATAGTTTTTTTTGGCAGATGCCAATGAAAAAATAAAGCTGATTGAAAAATGTTATGATCAGCAGTAACACATTTGTTGAATGTAGCTGTTTAAACAATATTTAGATATCTACCTAATCTATGTGTCTATGTGATTGCTGTGTTTTCTAGAGAGAGTGCTGATGGACAGTGATGGATCAGACTCTGAGAATGAGAAAGAAGTGACCGAAAATGATGCTTCACCTTCAGATTCAGCAGGTATGTAGTCTGTGTCGTGCCTTCTTTGCTTAGCAAGCAATAACGACCAGTGACGACTTGAATTAAAATCAAAAGAATTGTAGTTTTGTGCAGTGTTATACAAGTAGGTCTTCTTGTATACCCCAAAAAAATCAACAACCACCCAAAGGTAATAAGATTTAAATTAAAAAGGATTAAAGGGTTACCCCACCTCAAAATGAAAATGTTGTCATTAATCACTTACCATGTCGTTCCAAACCTGTAAAAGCTTCGTTTGTCTTTGGTAGGGATGCACCGAATGTTCGGCCGAAAATAGGAAAAAAAACTATTTCGGTGTTTGGCCGAATAATTTGTACCGAACAATGACGTAACGCGATCAAATAGAGGCGTGCACTAATGCAGCAAACACGTCTGCAGTGTGGAAGCATTTAAAACTGTCAGAGAGAGAGACGCAGACATCATTACAAGCACAAAACACCGACAGCGAGAGACTGCTCAGCGCTGCTTCTCATGTCTCCGATGAGAAGAGGACGGGGGGGTTGTTGCTGGTTACTGTGATGATTGAAATCTTGAAATGGATTAGTAAATAAACTACAGAATGTTATTTTTTCTAAAACACGCACGAATGGCATGTATTCAAACTGCGCTGCACGAGCTCCCGGCGCCAGGGTTCAAAGTAGGGGTCGACCGATTATCAGCCTGGCCGATTATCGGCGCCGATATTAAGCATTTTTACGATTATCGATATCGGCCATTTTCAAAACAGATTTGCCGCTAATTTAAAAAAAATATATAATTATATATTTTTTTTATGCAAATAAAATGCCTGTCTGAGCTCAACAATCTGTGGCCTAGAGCAATCTCCGCCCACCGCTCATCTGATATGTAGAGAGTCACGAGTCCGACCAATCAACGCGGAAAACTGAAGGCAGTCTCACACCGAGAGCACATGCTAACTGGAGCTGCCTCAGTGATCACGCATCAGTTGTCTCTCAAAGGTAAAGCAGCAGCAGACGTTGCTGAAGTTGCAAAACACCTCAATATAACCCATGATGTCGCGATGCGAAAAATGCGGGCGGAATCGTGGAATGCAGTCATATAATGGAATTTACCGTATAACGCGGAATGTCACGGAATGTGTCGAAGTTTGGATGAATTAATCAAAAGTAGGTCAGTACACTTAAATCGACTCGCGCTATGGACTAGTATCTATAAATATTAAGCCGCAAAAACACTTTAAATATGAATCCTGCATGTTCTGCATCTCTGTTAATGAATGACACAGACGTGCGGTTTCATTTACTGCACACATACATGAAGAGCGTGTGAAGCTCGCGGTGTTTTCAGCATAAATGAGGACATAAATACATGAACAACATCCCCAGAACTGCTCGCAGAGTCACTTGATGAGCATTTGACCGTTTCATTTGAGTAAAACGATCGTCATATCATATATACATAGGCTACAGAAACTTAAAAGGTCCTCATGGCAACCTGTCAAAATATAAGTTCGGTTTAGCCGAATATATTACTGTATACGTAATACAACTACAACAATTATTACAACTTTTGTTGAGAATAATCACACAATACGCTAAATACATTTACTCTAAGTTTTACAAAATGTTTACAGAATGCTTCTGGGTGATCTCTGTACTTATGTTATTATTAATATTATTAATATTACTGTTTATTTAATGTTGTTGTTATTAACAGTTTTCAGAATTAAAGACATGTGTAAAAGCATTTAAAGAATGTTTTTTGTCAGAGCTCTTGTTATTATTAATTTTGGCATTCATTTTCATTTTTACACCAGACACGTATATCGGTTCAAAATATCGGTTATCGGTCTACTTGATCTGTAATAATCGGTATCGGCATCGGCCCTGAAAAACACATTTCGTCGACCCTAGTTCAAAGTCCAAAGCTCTGAAACACTTACTCATCATTTGCTCATTTTTATTATTTTAAAGGTGTGTGACAAACATCTTCCCAAATTCGTAATGAGATATATCTGCATGCTGTGGTCAACAAACAGAAGCACTTCCTGGTTCCTGCATATTTCCACCAAAATAAAAGCTCCATCAACATTCATAAATGTTAGTATTGTAATTTTACTCTTGTTCTGTAAAATAAAATTAAAAGTAAGACAATAATAATGATATAAATAATTACCCTACAACAGCTGCATTAATACATTTACTATAACATTCACCAATAGTGTTCAAATTGGGATCTGTAATATTTTCTAATGTATTAAAAGAAGTCTCTTCTGCTCAGCGAAGCTGCATTTATTTGTACAGAAAAAAATACACTGATTCAAGAAGGGGGTCTCAAAAATGGCCAAAAATATTATTTTAATAACTTATTAATTTTAAGTTAAATTGTGCTTTGTTGGTATAATGTCTGATAGGACGTATAAAAATGGTCAGTGTTAATTAATTATAATTATTTTATTTTTTTGTAAAGCAGGACAAAAGAGTAATAAGCAGATTTTGGCTATTTAATTTATGCAATTGTGAAAAAAATTTAAATAGGCCATCATGGGGGAGAAAACTTGTGAAAAAACGTATTCGCCTTCGTCCCAGTGTTTAATTTTCTTCGGCTTCAGCCAAGAATTTTCATGTCGGTGCATCCTCGTCGTTGGTACACATTTTAAGATATTTTGGATGAAAATCAGGAGGCTTGTGACTCATTGACTGCCAAGTAAATTACACTGTCAAGGCCCAGAAAAGCATCGTCAGAATAGTCCATCTGTCATCAGTGGTTCATTCTGAATTTTATGATGCAACGAGAATACTTTTGTATGCAAAGAAAATAAAAATAACGACTTTATTCAACAATTTGTCTCCTCTCTGTGTCAGCGTAGTGCCATTTTAGAGATCATCCACTGAACGCAAAACTGCGCACGCTCTTCTGTATCAGCCGCACCACAGGTTTCATGCTTTTCTGGGCCTTGACAGTGTTAATTACTTGGCAGTCGATGGAGTCACAAGCCTCAGGTTTTCATCCAAAATATCTTAAATTGTGTTCCAAAGACGAACAAAGCTTTTACAGGTTTGGAACCACATGGTAAGTGATTAATGACAACATTTTCATTTTGAGGTGGAGTAACCCTTTAAGAAAACTTCTGATATTGTTGTACTTGTAAAGAGAGTGCATTCCGTGCAGTGCTTTTATGATTTGCATGCCTTTTACTTGCTTTTATTATTTGTATATCCTATACATGCCATATTATATTTTGATATCCTGAGAAGAGAAGGAAGTGAAAATATGTTTTTTTATTGTTTCACCTGTTAATATTTGTTAAATACATGTGTGACACAATTATTGGTAACCATTTAGTCAGTATTCTATGCCTTTACTGAATATTGAATATATTGAAAGTATTTTCATTTGTTTATAACAGGCAAGAATGATAAAAAACTGCAGCCGAATGGCAAGGACTTGGAGGAACCACACACAACAAAGAGTAAGTGGTTTCTCAAATGTCTTATGAAATAGGTCATGCTCAGGGCTGCATTCACATTGTAAGGGCCCCTAGGCTTTACCTCTTGAGGGGCCCTTCATCAATGAGAACTACAGTTTACATTCACTCAATCACAAAGGCACCAGCCTTTAATTTTGCAGTAATAAATGGCATTAACAAAACATCCATACCTAAAAGTCTGTCATATAAAATATAGACAAATATCACTGCATGAACTACACATGTGCATAGATGGACATATTTTACACAGATATCTACAAATGTGTAGCATTTAATTGTACGTGTTAATGTTGGTTAACTTCATTATTAATTACTATTAGGTTAGGAACAGTGTATTAAGGTAAATTAAGGAAGGTACATGTACACCTTCACAAATATGTATTTCTGCTTGAGGATCTTTGCCTTTTTTTTAAATCACTAATTTACCTTAATAGTGAAATAACTTATTAACATCAACCAAAAGATGTAAACAATTGTTAATCATATTATAATCATATCATAATATTCTTGACATCTAATGTAATAACTAGGCTAATATTAACAAGCGAAAGCTTTGTAACATGCTACAGTAGCTAAGTTTTAAGTGTTTATCATTAAAGTTGTATTTTAGCCTTGTTGATTACAATTAAGGCCAACGGCTGGACAATAAGGACTGCCTGATGGCCTAGGGCCAGTGTGAAAGAAGCTCGGGACAGTCGACAGAATTGTCATAAAAGTTGATTATGTGCACGTGTTTTAAGCCTGCGGACTTAAACATTCAAGAGAATTTAAAGCATTCAAGGGCAAGATAAACAATGTAATTTGTATCAAAAACAATGATAACAAAACTTTCTTTTTTTGTGGCAAGGCAAGTAAAAATGTAAACCACTGTTGTGCCCTGTTGGCCAAATCTTCAGTTGCCTCACGATTTGATTTAATTATGATTATGATGCATCACAATGCATTTTTGTCCTCCAATTATTTAATTACCATAGTAAATGACTAATCAAAATAAAGCAATTTTTGTTATTTTACCTTTAAAATAACAAAAGCTATTTTTTGTTATTCAAAATAAAAACAAAGATGCAAATAAAAAAAACTGTAGAGCAAATACAAAATAGGCCTATCAAAACATGGAATTAACAGTGTTTTTTTTATTTACATCTAATTTACAGAAGCATTTAAGCAAGAATAATACAGAAATTGAATAATCAAATGTAAATATAATCATTGCATTGTCTTTGGTGTATTAATAACAATTAATAAAGCTACAAAAGTTATTCAGTCAAGAGCATGCAGTGAGTAATTCCTCTTTTCTTTCATTGTTTGAGGTGTATTATAGGCCTATTAAGATCTAATCTAATATGTTACACATCAGATTTTGCCACAACTGTTTACGCTCACTACCCGTCAATGTTTACGTGAATAGCCTACTCCAAAAACAGATAGATTTTGAAGTAAATTAGTGTCTGAGAGCCAAACCATGTGTGTCCTTCACATAATGGTTGAAAAGGTCACGCTTGACGTATGCTCCATCTCATCTTCTCCAAGTAAACTCATTAAGTTGTAACTCCCTTTTGTAAATGGCGTTTGACTTCGTATTTGCACGCTCAACTTGTAAACACTGACTCTGTACTTCCGCCCACGTCAAGCGTGACTTTTTCAATGTCATTCTGTATTACGAGTAGTCTGGGACGCATCGCAGAAGAGACAAGCATTTGTTGCCTGTGTGATTAAGCCTATACCTGCATCTGTGTCTCTACAGTAGGCAATTTAATTCATTTTATTAATAAAAGTCACGGGCAGCGTTCTCAGGACGTATGTGAATGTGTGCACATCGCGCAGCGTGATCTCCGATCTATCAAACCAAAACAACAAGTATCAACAAAACTGCTATAGACTGCAGTGCAACTAGAGATGGCAGAATTGGATAAAAACACTTTTACAAAATCCCTTATAACTTCGTTTTAGATGTTGCTGTTGGTCACCCCACGATATGATTCAAGCATCTGTGCAGCTTTTAATTAGTAAAACCTAGTTCAGACCTGTATCTGAAATGTTTAGCTACATAAGTCTTAAACATGAAAAGAAAGGGAAGGGTTGTCCAGTACAAAGTTCACCACCAATTTCCCATGCAGTAATTTATGATTAAGAATTATGAAATATTTAGTAATTTTTGACTTGGTCCATTTTGTCTCCGGTCCATCACAAATCTTAGATATTGACTGAATTACCAGCATTTTGTTTCTTATTGTTACTTGGTGACATGCATATGCACATGCCTGAATTTACAGATTTTCAACCATGCTAACTAGATTTGAGCAAAATGTGTGTTGAGATGTTTTGTTGAGTCACTTTTAATTAATCACAATGACTAATTGCTCTTGTTTTATTCAGGATCTTCACAAAACCCACGGAGAAAGTGGTCTAGAGAGGAGATTCAGGCTGTGGAGAAAACTCTGATGGACAGCATCAGGTCTGGAAAGGTTCCTGGTAAAGCTCAGTGTATGGAGTGCATTGAAAGCTCCCCAGCAGCACTTAAAGGGAGAAGTTGGGAGGGCGTGAAATTTTATGTTAAGAATCGTATTGATTCCTCAAAGCGAAAAATGTAACACAAAAGGTGAAAGGGCCTTTGTCTAGTTTTTTCCTGTTTGTTGAAGGCAACAAGTTCAAAATGTGTTTTCTAACAAAACAATTTTCAGTATGTTAAAATAACTTTCAAGTTAACACACTGACAAGTTAAATAACTGTTTAAGAGAATTAAGCAGTCAGATTTGAGTTTTTGGTTACACAAAGACAGTGTTAATGTGAACAAATGCTAAAGCTGAAATTGCACATTTGTATTAATATGCAGCCTGTTGCATATTGTGCAAGTAGTATTGAATACTGAATAAAAAAAGTGATGCACTTGATCTATTAATCTACTCCAGAGTTTTGTGTACTGTCAAAAGCCTAATATTTATATAAATATATTGCAATTATGAATGCCAGGCATGTGGTATTTTAATTCAGAGTGGATTCCAGTACACACAGCTCATTATTATTTAGCAAAGACCATGATACCCATGGTGTCAGTGCTCCATTAATATTTCTTGCTTGTCCTACAACATGGCTTGTCTTAGTTATCATTTGGACCGTTTCAGATTTTCAAAACTGAAGAAAATTAGATGTTAAACAGGAAGTGAGGTAAGGCTTTTTTACCACTGTGTGCATCCCCAGAAATGGTCTATTCAAATACAGTTGATGGAAATTAGTGAAAGGCAAGATATAATACAAATGTAAATACAGACACAATTATCCCTTTTAAACAACTCTTTAATGATTGTCTAAACTTAAACTTTGTTCATCTTATAATGGTTTATAATTTAATTAAAAAGATCATCTATAGA
>CM050430.1:27775217-27790217 GCA_027564155.1 Gymnocypris eckloni scoliostomus | reverse complement strand
GGAGAACTCTTGACACCTGAACGGGTCTGTCCTGAGATGAGGATCACACAGTCTGAATGGAGAACTCCTGACGCCTGAACGGGTCTGTCCTGAGATGAGGATCACACAGTCTGAATGGAGAACTCCTGACACCTGAACGGGTCTGTCCTGAGATGACGATCACACAGTCTGAATGGAGAACTCCTGACACCTGAACGGGTCTGTCCTGAGATGAGGATCACACAGTCTGAATGGAGAACTCTTGACACCTGAACGGGTCTGTCCTGAGATGACGATCACACAGTCTGAATGGAGAACTCCTGACGCCTGAACGGGTCTGTCCTGAGATGAGGATCACACAGTCTGAATGGAGAACTCCTGACGCCTGAACGGGTCTGTCCTGAGATGACGATCACACAGTCTGAATGGAGAACTCCTGACGCCTGAACGGGTCTGTCCTGAGATGAGGATCACACAGTCTGAATGGAGAACTCCTGACGCCTGAACGGGTCTGTCCTGAGATGACGATCACACAGTCTGAATGGAGAACTCCTGACGCCTGAACGGGTCTGTCCTGAGATGAGGATCACACAGTCTGAATGGAGAACTCCTGACGCCTGAACGGGTCTGTCCTGAGATGAGGATCACACAGTCTGAATGGAGAACTCCTGACGCCTGAACGGGTCTGTCCTGAGATGAGGATCACACAGTCTGAATGGAGAACTCCTGACACCTGAACGGGTCTGTCCTGAGATGAGGATCACACAGTCTGAATGGAGAACTCCTGACGCCTGAACGGGTCTGTCCTGAGATGAGGATCACACAGTCTGAATGGAGAACTCCTGACGCCTGAACGGGTCTGTCCTGAGATGAGGATCACACAGTCTGAATGGAGAACTCCTGACACCTGAACGGGTCTGTCCTGAGATGAGGATCACACAGTCTGAATGGAGAACTCCTGACGCCTGAACGGGTCTGTCCTGAGATGAGGATCACACAGTCTGAATGGAGAACTCCTGACGCCTGAACGGGTCGGTCCTGAGATGAGGATCACACAGTCTGAATGGAGAACTCCTGACGCCTGAACGGGTCGGTCCTGAGATGAGGATCACACAGTCTGAATGGAGAACTCCTGACACCTGAACGGGTCTGTCCTGAGATGAGGATCACACAGTCTGAATGGAGAACTCCTGACACCTGAACGGGTCGGTCCTGAGATGAGGATCACACAGTCTGAATGGAGAACTCCTGACGCCTGAACGGGTCTGTCCTGAGATGACGATCACACAGTCTGAATGGAGAACTCCTGACACCTGAACGGGTCGGGTCCTGAGATGACGATCACACAGTCTGAATGGAGAACTCCTGACACCTGAACGGGTCGGTCCTGAGATGAGGATCACACAGTCTGAATGGAGAACTCCTGACACCTGAACGGGTCTGTCCTGAGATGACGATCACACAGTCTGAATGGAGAACTCCTGACACCTGAACGGGTCGGTCCTGAGATGACGATCACACAGTCTGAATGGAGAACTCCTGACGCCTGAACGGGTCTGTCCTGAGATGAGGATCACACAGTCTGAATGGAGAACTCCTGACGCCTGAACGGGTCTGTCCTGAGATGACGATCACACAGTCTGAATGGAGAACTCCTGACGCCTGAACGGGTCTGTCCTGAGATGAGGATCACACAGTCTGAATGGAGAACTCCTGCCGCCTGAACGGGTCTGTCCTGAGATGAGGATCACACAGTCTGAATGGAGAACTCCTGACACCTGAACGGGTCTGTCCTGAGATGAGGATCACACAGTCTGAATGGAGAACTCCTGACGCCTGAACGGGTCTGTCCTGAGATGACGATCACACAGTCTGAATGGAGAACTCCTGACGCCTGAACGGGTCTGTCCTGAGATGACGATCACACAGTCTGAATGGAGAACTCCTGACACCTGAACGGGTCTGTCCTGAGATGAGGATCACACAGTCTGAATGGAGAACTCCTGACACCTGAACGGGTCTGTCCTGAGATGAGGATCACACAGTCTGAATGGAGAACTCCTGACACCTGAACGGGTCTGTCCTGAGATGAGGATCACACAGTCTGAATGGAGAACTCCTGACACCTGAACGGGTCTGTCCTGAGATGAGGATCACACAGTCTGAATGGAGAACTCCTGACACCTGAACGGGTCTGTCCTGAGATGAGGATCACACAGTCTGAATGGAGAACCGAACGGGTCTGTTCTGAGATGAGGATCACGTGTGAAGCTCTGGGCGCTGATGGAGCTGGTCACAGACAGCCGCACTCCTCCACCAGCATGTCCTCGTGGTGTCTGAGGATCACGTGTGAAGCTCTGGGCGCTGATGGAGCTGGTCACAGGCAGCCGCACTCCTCCACCAGCATGTCCTCGTGGTGTCTGAGGATCAGCTCTCCGTTCTCGTAGTACAGCATGCTGAGGGGACTGGTCTTGGTCGGAGCGCAGCAGGCCGCAGGAACTCTGCTGGGATGATAGTACTCCAGCAAACTCTGCAGCACACAGACCCACAGCATTACGTTTATTATTCAGAGACATGATTATTAGTGTAGCGCTTGTCACGATGCAAATCGATGCAAAGCAGCTTTACAGAAAATTTACGTTTCTACATTATATTTAGCAATAGCTTATTATAGTTTTTATTATTAGAAATTTTATTGTGTTTCGTTTTAGTTTTTTTTAATACGTCTGTATATTTATTTTTATTTATTTATATTCCTAGTTATTTTAGTTACTTCAAGTTCAACTAAATGAAAATAATAATGTACATGAAATAAAATCTAAATATTTGTAAAACCTTAAACTGATTTATTTAAAGTGAATTTTTAGTTTATTTAATTTCAATTTTGGTTTCATTTTGGTTCAATTTTGGTTTCAGTTATTTTAGTACATCTAAATGAAAATAATAATGTATATGAAATAAATCAGTTTAAGGTTTTAAATATTTTTATTTTATTTAATTTCAGTTCATTTTTAGTTTTAAATAACTGAATTTTTATGTAATTTTATTTCAATCTAAATGAAAATGGGAGATGTTTCCTGCGACATTTTGAAATAAAGTGAGTTTAATTTTTCATATTTTATTTTATTTTTAATTTCGGTTATCGCTTTTTCTTTATTTGAAGTAACTGATTTTTTATGTTGTTTATTTCAGTTTAAGATAGAGTTATTTTAGATTGAGATTATTTTATTTTTAAACAAAATGTTAATTTAGTTAGCTGAAATAAAACAAGTTCATGTGCTTTTTCAATATTTTATTTGATTTCAGTTAAAATTTAAGTAACAATTTTTAAACATAATTTTATTCAAATTTGTATGTAATTTTATATCATATTCAGTTATTTTAATATTTCAAATTAAATTAAATGATATTGAGAAATGTTGCCTTGGCAGCTGAAATAATGTTTTAGAATATTTTATTTAAGTTAACATTTGTTTTATTTCAATTAATGAAACATTTTTTTAGGCACATTTTTTTGTTGTTGAAATGTTACGTTTTTATATAAAAAACTATTTATTTAAAAAAATAAATCAAAAAAAATGCCTAGTTATTTTTTTAAATGATAACAACCCTAAGAAGTTCCAAGACACAGAATGCCGTCTTGATGCTTGCTGTTGTTTCCCGTATTATGAAAAATAATAGCAAAGCTACATAAACATAACGAGCACCTCACCTGCATGTAAGCGTGGTTGTTGGGGTGCAGGTCTTCGCTCAGAGGGTTTGGGCAGCTCCCTTCGCAGCGGTATGCGTTGTACTTCTTAGGGAAGACGATCCAGGAGCCCCATCCGATCTGACTGAAGTCCACATGCATGTCGACCCTCCTGCACATGGAGCTCTTCTCGACCGGACCCTGAAGCGGCTCCGGGTTCCTCACCGGCTGACCCCTGCGGCCCCGCTTGCTCTTGTGTGGCTTGAGTCTCCGCACCTCCTTTCCTTCGCTGTTAAACAAGAACTTGGACTTCTCGGCCGTGTGCAGGAGACTGGCTCGGTCCTGCTCGCTGTGTCCAGACACGGTGTGTGAGAAGACCAGCAGCATGGCTCTGTGACGGATCCCGTCCGGAGCTCTACTCCCGGAGCGAAGAGCGTGTCTGGCTTCTCTCCTGCTCTTCAGGCGGATCCTCTCGGAGAGTTTGGGGCCGATCCAGTTTAGGAGCAGGTCTGTGGCGTTGTAGACCCTCCAGTGATGGGAGGCGCTCATCAGAGAGGAATCGGACAGACGACCCAGGGATTGGTCCTGCTGGTGCCGGATCTCCACCGTGATGTTGGTTTGCTGCGTTTCTTTGGGAATACGAATCCTCAGCTCCGCCGCCTGCATCTGATGCTCGGACAGAACTGAGGAAAGGTCGAAGTGTGTGACGTAGTGTGTGTCTTGATTGGTCAAACCTGGAAGAGACAAAGAAATGACATGAGTAGATGTCACATATGATTACATGTCAGTCATATTTAGATTATTGTCAATGACCAATATCTTTGCTGGCTTGCTAAGAATAATTGTAGTCCTTTTTAAATAGCACTAGTGATATACAAATATATTTAAAAAAAAATACAGCTAACACAATAAAAACATAACATAATAAAAAAACATGATTTTGGAAAATAAAATGTGATCTGTTTTTGCAAATTAAATTAAGTGAAATTAAATAAATGCATTTTTGTGTATTAAAATAAAAATAAATATATTTTCCTTTTCTTTTCGCCTCATTTGAAAACATTATTTTTAGGCTCCATATATTATTAAAAAAAGCAATTTAGACTGGCAAAACTTTGAATTGATTTAAAACAAAATGTAACAATAAATGTTACAATTTGAAATAGTAGCTTTCAATTGTGGTTGGTTGAAATGTAGCAGATTGATGGGCAAAACATCTAAATAGAAAACTGTATTTATTTATTTAGAAGTTTTGCATATGCCTCATTTGATGACATTTGTGTCACCATATATTACTAAAAACTGTTTAGACTGGCAAAACCTTGAATTTATTAAAAAAAATTACAAATTGAAAAAATACAACGTTTAAAATGTTTAATTCTTGTTTGTCATTTTGATATGATATCATGCATCACTGATCATTTTATTAAATCGAAATCTATATAATTAATTTAGTTTTCAATATTGTATATGTCTCATTTGATATCATTATTAAACAAACATGTGATTATAACAGCACTCTCATATCTGCTCACGTGACTACATGAATGATTCAATATTGATTTTAGGGTGGCTCTCTTGATATGCGTGTTTCTCCAGGGATGAAGCACTGACTGTCAGGTACACAAACACAACAGTAATGAGCTGATTTGTGCAGCTGAACACACACTCTTTGATCCGTGGACCAGGCTCTTGTCCGCTGGAGTGTGTGTGTTGTACATTAACATGTAAATTACTAATTGCTTTGGTTTATCTAATAAAGCCCTGACTGTGTTTAAGAGCTCTGCTGTTCAACATCAGCCTGTACTAGTTCAGCTCAATGATGACTTAATAATCATCACATTTAATCTTCATTTCTTTAACATTTAACACATTTCTGGAAGCACTGCACTTGAACAAATTGGCTTGGTATGTTAAAAATAACAATTAAAATTATTATTATTAAAAATATTGATTACACTTTTATTGTTGCAGTCAGATTATTAAATGTGTTTGCTGCAAATAATTATTAGACAGAAATAGCAATCATAAAAACAGCAATAATAATAAAAATAGACAGCAATAATAATAAAATATTATAATTTAAAATATTGCATTTAAATGATTACTCTAAGTTATTGTAAATAATCATTGCAATGATAAAAATATCATAAATATTATATTGTTGCATTCAAATGATTATTCTAAGTTATTGTAAATAATCATTGTAATGATACAAATATCATAAATATTATATGATAATCGTGATTTAAAAAAATCATTATATCTTTATTGTTGTGGTCTAAGTATTTATTTATTCTAATTTATTGTAAATAATCACTAGACTGCAATAATAATAATATAAATAATAATCATGATATCAAATATTCTTTAAATTGTTACTGTAGCAGTCTAATAAATAATGATAATAAATAATAATTGCAACCACAGCAACATTATATTATTATTATTATTAGTAGTAGTATCAACAAACCAAAATATTAATGTTAAACTGCAATACTTAAGAAATGTATATGTTTAATTAACCGGCAGACTCAATATTAAAGAAGCAATATACAATAATAACGATGATTATCGATTTACACTGAAAAAATAATGCTACTAATTTTTATTTCAAACTATTTATTTCAGCTACATTTGAATAAACAGATTTAGTTGAAAGTTATTAAACTAAACGTGTTTATTGAAATGAAGCTAGAATAAATGTATTGCAACAACTTACCTTTCAAGTCAATTCAATTCATATTTTTCATATGATCAATCTCTTGATGTTATGAACTTACTAGTACGATACATCTTTATGCAAATGAGTTTAAGTTAAGTGCATCAAATATTAAGAATCACAATCAATTAGTCAAAGGTGTGGACCATGCACATCAATTAAACTAGTCTCATCTCTTGAATTCCAGATCATCATTAATCTGATCAAAAGTCATAGTATCGATCGGATATTAGCTGGATCTTAATTAACGGAGGGGCGAGGCAGTGCGTGCCTAAACCCTTCAGAACAAACACCGGATCGAAACCCATCGTTTAACACCTCGGACCTCCGTTAAACGCCGCGTGCCCGCGCCCGCGCCCGCCCGCGCGCTCCTAATCTAATCACGCGACGTGTGAAGAAGAGCCGGCGCTGATGTGGATTTGGGTTCGTGTTAGGATGTCTGGCGAGGCTCTAATCCACATCAGCTTTGCGCAGAGCATTAGTCCTGGTGCATGCTCGATGTGGATTGAAGCTGTCTGGCGCTCGGATTTGACAGCCAGGAGTCAAAAAGAGCTTCAGAGACTTTCACCTCGGCGCGCGACTCGTTCCCAAACTAATAAATCAATCAATAAAAAGAGAAAAGCACATCTTACTCTTGGAGAGGATGCTCTTGATGGTGTCCGCTTGCTCGTGCTCCAGATGCTCCGCGGGACGCGTTTGGTTGAGCTTGAAATGCCGGTAGAGGTGCATCATGTAGGTGGGTAAATGATGCAGGTGGCTTCTCTCGGTTCTGGATGATATATTCCTCGTGCCGTGATTATTGTGCTTTCCAAATACTCCAAGAAGCAGAAGCTGGTAGCAGGCCATGCGCGCAGCTCCGAGCGTGTTCATGATGGACTGAGGTCAGAATGACAGGTCCGAGGGTCACAGGGGAGCTTATATACCCCCCTCCCTCTGCCCCAATGCATATTTAACAAGTAGCAGAGGACATTAAAGGAAACTGACATGCCTTGACAGCTCATCATCTATTCGTGTGGTAATGAGGCGCATATTTTACGATGAACAACACCTTGCGCCTCGTGACGTCACCAGAGTTGCTCTTGTCCTTTGAAGACTGTGATGGCGCTTTGAGTGTCTTTACTCGACCCTCATCAAATGCATTAAACATAACATTTATGTATCGAAAGATTCAAGACAAATAGTATTTGCACATCCTATTGTGAGGTGTGTGTCTGGTTCAGTTTAGGTCATTAACCAATATCCATGCTGGCTTAAGTTACAGCTAATATAATGACTATTAGATGAACAGAAAATAATAATTTAAATATAATATTGTCTGATGTGTGTGTGTGTGTGTGCGTGTGTGTGTTGTGTGTGTGTGTGTGTGTGTGTGTGTGTGTTTGTGTGTGCGTGCGTGCGTGCGTGCGTGTGTGTGTCTGTGTGTGTGTGTGTGTGTGTCTGTGTGTGTGTGCGTGTGTGTGTGTGTGTCTGTGTGTGTGTGTGTGTGTGTGTGTGTGTGTGCGTGCGTGCGTGTGTGTGTGTGTGTATGTGTGTGTGAGTGTGTGTGATTTATTTATTCATTTTGAAAGTTTGCATATGCCTCATTTGATATACTTTTATGGTTTAAGAAAAATGTTGTTTTGTATATAGTTATTTAATGGTATTAGATGATAGTAAACATATTAATGCATTTAAGTAATCTATAAATGCTGCTTATAGTAAAATATAATTTTATAGTAAGTTAAATATTGTAAGCTATGTTTCATTATACAAATATATGTATGCATTAATTCTTTGCAGTTTTGAATATGTTACTTGAGACTCCATTTAAGTAGAATATTGTAGAAAGACACACTTTTACACTGCATATATGCATTGTGTGTGTGTGTGTGTGTGCGTGCGCGCGTGTCTCTCTCTGTGTGTGTGTGTAACTTTCTACAATAATATATGTATTTGTAACTTCATTTGTGTGTGTAATTATTTCATTTTTTATATATATTGATATATATATTGATAGTGAGCGTGTGTCTATTACTAAAAGTTGAGTTAGACTTTTTATATTTTATAAGGCAGCATTTACGCATTTATCCTCCACTGAAAAAAATATTAGATTTTTTATGGCACTAGATGATAAGAATGACAAGATAGACTAAAATACAAACTACACCACATAATCACATAAATTTTCTGTGTGTGGTTAAACTGCTGATTTTAGGATCCTTTCAGCGCCTGGCACCACAGACACACACACACGCACACACACACACACAGACACACACACACACACACACACACAGAGAGAGAACCCACGCATGCTCAAAGAGCCGTCTTCAGTTCCAAAGCACGAGTGGCTTCTTTCTTTCTTTCTCTCCTGACTGAGTGAGTGTTTGATTCCAGGCGTGCAGAGAGAGATTCGCTGGAGTGTGTTTGCTCTGTTTTGAAGGCGGAGGCTGTTTCACGGCGATGGTGAGTGATTGAGTTTCTGCAGTGCTTTATGTGGTCGAGCATGCATGGATGTAGCCTACATGTTGCGTGAAGCTGCATTGCTGCAGTTGTGAAAAGAGCGAAGCATTCAAACCAGTGTGTGCTAGAAACAGACGGGATCTGATCTGAGCCTCGGCACTGATTCTGCGTTAGATTGCATGATATGATTCAGTCTGGTCAGCTCATAACACACTATATCGAGTGTTTAAATGAGTTTAGAGCGCACACGTATCATGCAGAGACAAGAAATGCTTGGAAATGTTTCAAATGGGTCTGAATCGGTTCGTTCGAATGAATCTTTTTGTGTTTTACGAGCGATTCTTTTGAAGTGAATCAAAATGTAGCACAGTTCCAAACGTTCCAATGAACTCGACCGAATCATTCAAAAGAACCGACTCAGAAGAACGACTCGTTTTCGAATCGCAGCATTCAAGAGAGAGTCGTCTGCGTATGTGTTACTTTGTTGCAGTTTACTAAACAGGATAACTCGATTAAACTAACGATTACGTCGACATTTACGGCCATCGTTTTGATATTTGAATAACTTCTGAAGTTGAGTTTGATGCTGCAGCGAGAAGAAAACAGGTAAATTCAGATCTGAGCGACTGAAGGAATGTAAACAGATCATTTTAATAAGATAAATCTCATTAAACACATTTCACTCCAACATTAGAACACGAAACATGTCTTTAATTTTCAGGAAATAAATGTGGGAAAATTTCATTTTGTTTTGGGGTGTTCTTGACAGAGCTTCATACTAGCATCTCACATTATAAACTTAGTGTATCTATTTCTCCTCATTGAATAGGCCAAGGAAACCTACATGCCACAATCTTATCAATCCAGATAAACTATGTGATATTAGTGGATTGAAATGCTAATGTGCGGATCGAGAGTCACGCTTATGAAGATTAATGGTGATGAAGTTCGTTCGTCTATGAATAATCCATCTGTGTGACCCTGTCAGTGCTAGATTAGAGGATGGAGATGAAGTGCTCTTTATAGGGCACGGGTCATTTGTGGAGATCATTACGAGGCCAATTAAAAGCACTGTCAACACATTTAGCCTCTGGTTGGAAAGAAACATTGAATTGATCAATATAGGTGCATCTAAAGGGAAGGAATTGTACTTAAGAGGGTGTTTTATCTGCCTTTGAAGTTCATCTTGAGAAGTTTGAGCTGAAAGTAGAGGCCGGGGCAAGTTGTCACAAGACCTATATGAGGTTTAGTTTGAAACATCCAGGTAAAACTGTATCAAAATATATATTTTTGGGTTGTGAATCCTGTCTAAATTCCTCCTATTTTAATTGCTTTAATAAAAAACATTTCTATTTTAGTCACTTTTTGATTTATTTTATGTTTAATAATTGGCTTACTGTTTTAAATTTAGCTGAATAAGCCATTAAATAATTAAAAAACATAAAATATTTTAAATTTGTTTCATGTTTCAACATTCCTCTTCAGTCAGTGTCAATAAACAGCAGGTTCCTATTGTGACAACTTACCCCATATACTGTGACAACATGCCCCACTACTGGGTTCAGACTAAGTTTGTGTCTATACAGAAATTGACTTAATAAAAAAACAACAACAGAGAAATATTATTAGTAAATAGCTGGGAATTATATGCAATTATTATTTTTTTCCCCCTTTTTTGTTATAGATTATTCAAAGCAAAATGTACTGAATGAGTTTAGGGATTATTTTTGGATGGGTTGTTTTTGTGTTTGTAGCTGCACTGTTATGAACCAGTGGCATAAAGATGATTAATTCACAATTAAAGTCTCTGAATGTCATTAGAGCATGATATTAATTCACTCAAGAGTCATGTATTGTGAGGTATCTTAGTGCATCTTTCTTTAAAAGCCATTCATTGGACATTAATCCTGCGGCGTTCTAGCACAGATACAGCCGCTGTGATTTAATGCAGTGACGTCTGGGGTGAGTTTAATGTATTGTTTGTGGTTTGTACACTGAATGCCTGATGTGCACAGATGATTCCAGCCACTAGATGTCATATTGTCCAGGGTTTGTCTGTTTGAAGTCAGTCCAGTAATAGTGTGGCTGGGTCTGAATCCTGAAAACATTCAGACAGTCATTTACTGAAGGCAGCATAGATGTGTGCTTCCCACAATGTGTCTGGCTGAATGTCCCGTTTAAACCTCTGATTGCATTTCTACCAAAATAGAAATACGCATTATAGTCATTAAATATTCCCTTCTGCATTAGATCATCACATGTGTGACGTTCAGTATGCGTTATAATCCATTTTAGTAGCATTGAGATGCTATTATAGTTTTATTCATATTTGGAATGTTTTATATTATAATAAATTTTTAAGTTTTAGTACTTTTGATGTGTTTCTGCAATTAAAAATTCTGCAATTATTTCCATTTCAGATATTTTAGCACCTGAGGTTAAACTTTATAAACTATTGATATTGAAATGTATCCTGCTATTTAATATTAAACACTTTTAATATTGCTAATAATTTATTCCTATAATACATTATTTGCTTGTTTATTTATTATTCTTCCACTTTCTGTTAATTTAAGGTTGTGGAACAGGGTGGGGAAAGAAAATACATAATTATGTAATTTTTTGAACTTTTTTTTGTCTAAACATATTTGGAAAATTAATAAATAAAGTAAAAAAAACTTTATAAACTATTGCAACTATATCCTGAAAATCCCCCCCCCCCCATTTTATCATATCGTGATATTATCGCAAATGCTATTAATCGTTCAGCCCTATTCTAAATGCACAGTTTGAACTCAACCCAATCATTAAAAGAACAATTCATTCACAAATTTAGTCAAAGGAGAATCATTTTCTTATGTTTTTAATATTTCTTTTCAGTTAACATTATTTCACGTAGTAATTTATTAAAAAGGTTTTAGTTAACTAAAGTTACCCGGCTGCGGTCACTAAATGACTGGTCAGCGTGACGTTGATCCAGACAGGGAAATGTTCTTCCCATGGACACACGCAGGTGTCGAGCTGTCAGTGCGCTCGGAAACGGATGTTTAACACACAAAAGTGCACTGATGTGAGAAGCAGCAGGAAACGGTTTGGTTATTTCACAGCCTGAGAGGAAGTGAAATGTTGCTCACTGCTTCAGAGCATCACGTCACTCCATCTTCTGCTGCTTCCTCATCTGCTTTGCCTCGTTTCTCTAATTAAATCCTGAAGCCTAGCCGCTTAAACATCTCTCTTCATGCGTGTTGCACTGTAAAGTACCACAAAATGTCACAGAGCCTCAGAAAAAAGAGAGATGCATGATTTCTGTCTTTGGTCTCGCATGCATCTCTTCAGGTTCATCAAAGCTGAGGAAGAACCGGGTGTGGCCGGGTGTGTTCTCTCATAAACATCAGCTCAAATCCAACTATATATATAACATTTATAAAAATAATGTGTGTGTGTGTGACTGTGTGTGTGTCTGTGTGTGTGTGTGTGTGTGTCTGTCTGTGACTGTGTGTGTGTCCCGTCTTCCCTCAAACCTGTGATTAGGTTCACCTTGTTTACTCAGCTGTGTGTGTTGACGATCAGAGACGGGGCGTCTTAATTGCTTTCGAATGAAGTAATTAGTGTGATGTGCTAACTTACGAGAGCTGTGGTGAATAACGTGATGTAAACACACGTGCTGTTGGCTCGTTGTGTTGTTTGGCTTGTGTGTGTGTGTGTGTGTGAGAGAGAGAGAGAGACTGTGTGTGCAAGTGAGTATGAGACTGTGTGTGTGTGTGTGTGTGTGTGTGTGTGTGTGTGTGAGACTGTGTGTGTGCAAGTGAGTATGAGACTGTGTGTGTGGGTGTGACTGTGTGTGTGTGTGTGTGCAAGTGAATATGAGACTGTGTGTGTGTGTGTGAGAGAGAGACTGTGTGTGTGTGTGAGACTGTGTGTATGAGACTGTGTGTGCAAGTGAGTATGAGACTGTGTGTGTGAGAGACTGTGTGTGAGAGAGACTGTGTGTGAGAGAGACTGTGTGTGTGAGAGACTGTGTGTGAGACTGTGTGTGTTTGAGACTGTGTGTGTGTGTGCAAGTGAGTATGAGACTGTGTGTGTGTGTGAGACTGTGTGTGTGAGAGAGAGACTGTGTGTGTGTGTGTGTGTGTGTGTGAGACTGTGTGTGTATGAGACTGTGTGTGTGTGCAAGTGAGTATGAGACTGTGTGTGTGTGTGAGAGAGACTGTGTGTGTGTGTGTGCAAGTGAGTATGAGACTGTGTGTGTGTGTAGAGACTGTGTGCAAGTGAGTATGAGACTGTGTGTGTGTGAGAGACTGTGTGAGAGACTGTGTGTGTATGAGACTGTGTGTGTGTGTGAGACTGTGTGTGTGTGTGTGTGCAAGTGAGTATGAGACTGTGTGTGTGTGTGAGGAGAGAGACTGTGTGTATGAGAGAGAGACTGTGTGTGTGACTGTGTGAGACTGTGTGTAAGAGAGAGAGACTGTGTGTGAGACTGTGTGTGTGTATGTGTGAGAGACTGTGTTTGTGATTGTGTGTGTGTGTGAGAGACTGTTTGTGTGTTTGTAGGGGCGGCACTCACATGCTCCCACTGTGGGGTGCTTTTAATTCATGTGGTAATGTGTGCGTGCTGAAGGGTAAGACCCACCCACACATCCTTCAAACTCATGGATTTACCACGCCGCTCTTCCTGAGATTGTGTTTGTGTCTGACACTCGGACTGAAGATCGCTCTCGCTGTCTTAGAAGACTGCTAATCAGAGGCCGACGGTCCTAAACACACACTGTGACACACACACACACACACACACACAGTCTCTCTCACACACACACACACACTGACACACACACACACTGTGACACACACACACACACACAGTCTCTCTCACACACACACACACACACTGTGACACACACACGCACACACACACACGCGCGGCTGTAGAGTCACTCATGGCACGCCTCAGTTAGTCTGTGAGATCTGTGCTGTCGCTCTGCCCAGACGTCTGTGGATTTGATGCCGCTGCGGCGTGTGTGTTCTCAGGTACGGTCGATTCCAGCGTGTGTGTGTGTGTGTGTTATATCACTCGAGTGTGTTTTGTGTTCTCTGCTGGATTTATTTGTGCAGAAATACTTGTTTTAGTGATTAATGTTGTCTGAGCACTGTTTAATCATCATCTCAGGGAGTTGTATGAGCATGTTGGCTTTGAATGATTGAGTTTGTTTATATATGCGTCTGAAATATTTCTGTATTGAGAGAAACTGTCAGTTTCATGTCTGAGGTGATGAACAAGACTGGTTTAAAAAGTGTCTAATTCTTACAGAAATCATGTTCGTATGCTTTAAGAAGAAACTTGATTCTAAAAGGAAAAAATAGAAGAAAATATGCGTCTATGTGTCTTAAAATAATTTTGTCAAAGTTTTTAAGATATTTTTTAATACTAACCTCATGAAATTGAGGAATATTATGGGGTGTTGCCATTTGACAACCTCTCTGATGTAATTTCCTGTTTCATAGTTTTCTTGACACATAAACATCAAAAATGAGTTCCTGTCGGTTACACCACACTGATCTGCCCGATATTTTTTATGTGTATGTATTTATAATACATATTTTTAAATAAAATATCTCAATATACTTACTAACTTTTAAAATGTATATTGTATTTATTAAACCTCTAAAAGTTTTTTTACATAATGTGTGTGTACTGTCTGTGTGTATTTATTATGTATACATAAATACACGCATGCATATATTTAAGTGTTATGTTTATATATTAAGTTTATTTATACATATAATATAGATTATATGAATATAAATGTATGCATGTACATTTAAAAAAGATATACTTTGTGTGTATTTACATAATAAATATACACAGTACACACATGTAAACAAACGCTTTTATTTTGGATGAGCTTAATCATATATTAAATGTAATGTATGTATATGCATAAAAAATATTTACTATTAATTTTGAAATTATGTATAAAATAATTTAGAAATCTGTAAATTAAATCTATAATGTTTATGTATGTTCATAATGTTTCTTTAATAAAATATTGAAATATATTTTACTAACTTATTTACTTATTATATGAACTTATTTGAAATATTTTTTATAGTTTTAATATTACAATACAATAGCTTATATAGTAGAGCTCTATTGAATGTTCTCAGATACCCA
>CM050430.1:27752717-27767717 GCA_027564155.1 Gymnocypris eckloni scoliostomus | reverse complement strand
GCAGTAAATATCATGAATATGATTCAAGATTTTTTTTATTCGTCACATACAGAATATAACCAGCAGTCAAATGTAAGAGATAATCATTATGCTTTGATATATACCATGGTGCCGCTACAGCAGCCTAATATTTGTGGTAAGAGATGCTTTAGTTCACTCTAAATGTCAGATCTGACCTCATCTGCTTAAGTTGAGTGGATTCAGTGTATTTGTGTCTAAATGGGAGGAGAGGGTCCTAAATGTGTCTTGGGAAGACCCCAAACAGAGCGTAGCAAGCGTGTCATTAATTAATTACTTGGCAGGACGTTTGCACCTTTCTCTGAAGGCTTTGAAGCTCCTCGCCTCCCGCTGGCTGCTGAAGACATGCGCTCATTCCCTTTGTTTGCTCGTTAGTTTCTGTTTGCTGACGAGCCAATGATGAGTTTCGCTCGTCAAACACTCGCCATTGTTCCGGTTCCTTTCCAGAACACCGTGTTATTTGATGTTCTTCTGGAGTTGATTGCTCAGGTTTATACATCATAATGTAGTAATTAAGCTTTAGCAGATCAATGTATTAAAGCTGGGATTAATGCTACATCAATGGCATGTCAGAATTTCCATAATTAAAATTTAACAACTGTAAAAATCTTTATCATCAGGGCTACTTTAGTATTACTTATGCACTATTTTATTTAAATGTAATTAATTTAACTTATTTGTGTTTTTTTGGTTTTAGTTTAATTAAATTGTATTTTAAGTGTTAACTTTAACCAAACATTTAAATAAAAACAGAGATTCTAAAAATAAACAGAAATGTAATGAATAGAAAAAATGAAATCTGAACGTTTTGACAATGACAGCTTTTGGTTTTACATTACTGTTTAGGTTTAATAAAATGTTATTTTTGTATTTTAATGCTAAAAATTCAATCAAAAAATACAATGAAAATGTAGATTATTAAAAAAACGGATTAAAATTAACGAAAAATAAAATATGCTAAAATAACACTGAGTTTAATATATGTGAACATATATTAATTTAATGTTCTTTTTGGTAAGACATTGTATTTTATCTGCTCTATGGATTAGAGTCCTACTGAAAATGTTTATCTTGAATTTTAATGGAAATTGCTTTGGATAAAAGCATCTGCTAAATGCATAAATGTAGAGGTGAGTTAATGTGGTGATGTTACTGGCCTCAACAGCAAATCAAATCATTTTGCACGTTGCCATAGAAATTAATAATTTTAGTTTGAGTACATGAACAGCTCTGAGCAGAATTTCAGCTTGCGATTATGCAACGTGAACCTGTGTGGACAAACTTTAATTATGTTTCTGTGAATAATGAATAATGTTATAAAGACCAGCATAAAAGCTTGACATTCGTTTCAGAGAAAACAAAGCGTGCACACTGTGGAAGCTCGTTTCTGCTTCTGAATAAAGAAATATAAAAGTAATTGCAACTTATCAGAATTTTATCAGAACTAAAAAAAACTAGAATTGAACTGTGAGATATAAACCAAGAATTATGAGAAAAGGTTAAAATTGTGGAGATATAAAACAAAAAATAGACTATGGAGGAGGAAAAGTCAAAACTGATATAAACTAAAAAAAATAGAATTGTGAGAAAAAAGTCAAAACTGTGATATATATATATATATATATAAAATAGAATTATGAGTAAAAAGTCAAAACTGAGATATATATATATAAAAACAAAAAATAGAATTATGAGAAAAGTCAAAACTGAGATATAAACTAAAAAATAGAATTATGAGAAAAAGTCAAAACTGAGATATAAACTAAAAATAGAATTATGAGAAAAAGTCAAAACTGTGAGATATAAACTAAAAAATAGAATTATGAGAAAAAAGTCAAAACTGTGAGATATAACTAAAATAAGTCCAAATTGCGAGGAAAACTAGCCAGATTTGTGAGATATAAATTAGCAATTGTGAGCAAAAAAACGAAATACCTTTTTAATTTTGTATTCGGTGTCAGAAACAGGCTTCCGTAAACATGCGTTCCTTTGCCAAACATTTGAATTAGAAAACACAATCGAGTTAAGGAAAAGCAGCATTAATTCTGTTTAAGTCTGTTTTGAGTGTGACGGTAAAGATGACCGATTATCTGATCGCGCTCTTCTCAGGGCTCGCTCTTCATGGTGCAGGATGTTTTCAGCAAAGCGGACGTCCTCAGCACCAGCGGCTCGTACGGAGCGCCTAACTTCCGCCAGAGCAAAGGCAGCTTCCCGCTCTACGGCATGGGCCAGCCCAGCCTGAGTGGCTTCAAACAGGTCCTCCAGAGACTGCAGGGTCAGGGTCATCAGGTCAGTGCGTGGCTCTGTGTTGAGCTTCTATCAAGAGAGAGCGGTGTGCAAATAATGCTGCTGATAAGATGTTCGTCTGCGCTCAGATTAAACCTGTTGTTGATTCCAGCCGTGCTGCTGATTAAACTCATGCTTTGAATGAAGCTCGAGCAGATGGGTTTAAATGACCGTGATGATTACGGACGGTTACAGTGGAGTTTCACGCATGCGTTTGCTCTCTAAAGGAGGTGGTTTTCTTCTGTTTGCGTGAGGAGCCCGTTGTGTTCCTGCGTTTGGACGGAGACTTTCTTCCCTATACGCCCCGGAGGAAGGAGAACCTTCATGAGAACCTGCATGATCTCGGACGCGGCGTTTGCTCGGAGAATCTAGAGCTCACCATCAGAAAAGAGGTCAGGAGACGAGAATATAGAGCAAACGAGCAGTTAATGAACGAGCACAACCAATCAGACCTGAATCAACAGAATTAACATTCATTTCCATATGATATAGAATAACTCCTGAGATCAGGGGAACAATTATTAATATCATATAATAATCATTATTTTTATTATTAATAATATTAATCATGATTAATGTTTTATGATTTTATGATTAATAAAATTAGTTTTAATAATAATAATAATAATATAATGATGCATGAATATAAGTATAATTAATCCTAAATTAATTAATCAGAAAAATTCTGATCTTAGGTTTAGTTATACATTTATTGATTTATTATTGTTATTATTATTATTATTTAAGCAGTGAAGCATATTTTAATAAAAACAATAATAATAATAATGTTTTCTAATTTTAGGATTAATTATTATTATATATTGTTTATTTACTTTAGTATTATTTTTATTTATATATTTATTTAGTCTTATATTTTTTTGATTTTAGGATTAATAATATTTATATTAAGGCATTATTCTCATAATTCAATTTTTTAAGTTTATATCTCACAGTTTCGATTTTATTCTCATAATTCAATTTTTTTTATTTTATTTTTTTATTTTTATAATCATCAAAGCAGTGAGAAATACTTTATTATAATAATAATAATAGTAAATAAAAAAGTTCTGATCTCAGGATTAAATATATTTAGATTAATTATTTGTATATTAAATACTATTATATTAAAATAGTGAAATGTACTATTTAGTTATAAATAACAAATAATTAAAATGTTTTATGATCTCATGATCGATTATAATATAAGATGTATTTGATAATATTAATATTAAATATTATTAACAAAATCAAAGTGTAGGCAAAACAACAAAGACGTTGTGTTTGTTATAAGAACAAAAAAAACAGACATTTAAATCTAAATGTAAAAATATGATATAAACCTTAATAAAAAAGACAGTGTTATAATACATGAAAATAACATAAACAGAACAATTACAATTTTAAGCCCTTTGCACATTTTTTAAACAAATTGCCAATTTTTATCAGTCATTGACCCAGATGTATTTGCTTTTCTGTAATTGAATTGAATTTAATTTCACTGGACCTCCTCTCTCGTGTTCATCAGTTATTTGTGTTTTCAGCTTCACGACTTTGCCAAACTCAACGACAACGTGTTCTACGTCTACGACGACATCGAGCATTTTAAAGGAGAACCTCAGAAGATGTCCATCAGCTGTGAGGAGGACATCCACGTCACCGAGGAGGTGTACAAGCGCCCGCGCTTCACCCTGCCCACATACAGGTGCACCACTGCTGCTTAGCATACGCTTGTGCTCATAACTTCACACAATATGATAAATGTTAGTCATTTTAACTAAATAAGAGGGATCACGAAAATCGCATGTTATTGTTTATTTAATACTGTCCTGAATGAGCGGTTTCACAGATGTTTATACACACACCAGCCACTATATTAATAAAAACGACACCGTTCATAAGTTTACACACCCTTGAATCTTAATACTGTGTGTGGATTCCTGGACGACTGTCTTTATGTTTTGTGATCGTTGTTTATGAATTGGTCCTGAGCAGCCCCTCAAACTCCTGCACATTCTTTGGTTTTCCAACATTTTCTGCATATTTGAACCTTTCCTAAAGTGATTGTATGATATTGAGATCCATCTTTTAACACCGAGTACAACTGGAGGACTCATACATTCCCAATTCCTATATTAGTGCTGTCTCACAATGAATCGCGATTAATCCCATCCAAAATAGTTTTTGTTGATATATGTATGTGTATTGTGCATATTTATTATGTAAATATGAATGCACACATACAGTATATATTGAAAATATTTACATGTGTATATATTAGGGGTGTGCGATATAAAAAAAAAATGATATCTCTGTATTTTTGTGGATTTTGTCGATAATGATAATTTGACGATATTTTGCCGAGTGTGATATTGTGCTGATATCTGAATACTGTGGACAGCTGCAGTTTATGATATTCTTCATATTCTGTGTGCTCAGTTCACATCAGTGATTAATCTTTTCATTTAAGTTTAAATAGATTTTTACCTTTAATAAAGCTTTTTTGTTTCTAAAAGTGTACATCTTTTGAGTCAAATTGTAACATTTAACCAGTCAATTAAGATAACACACATTTAGGCAGTTATCAAACAAATGAAACCAGTTTTATAAAAATTAATCTCTGCAGACGCTGCATCTGAAGGTGTTTAGATGTGTTCACACACTATTTAATGCAGCTCAGATGGACATGGAGTGCTTTAACCAGTTACAAATGTATCATTTTTTGACATTTTAAACATAAAACATTGAATACTGATATTTAAAATGATTTTAAAAATGAAAATAGACTTTAAATGTGAAATTAAATCGCCAGCAGGTGGCAGCACGTCACGGTTAACAAGTGAGTCGTTGCGACTGAACCGAATCATTTAAACGATTCATTCATTTAACAAGTGAGTCGTTGCGACTGAACCGAATCATTTAAACGATTCATTCATTTAACAAGTGAGTCACTGCGACTGAACCGAATCATTTAAACGATTCATTCATTTAACAAGTGAGTCACTGCGACTGAACCGAATCATTTAAACGAATTAATAATTTAACAAGTGAGTCACTGTGACTGAACCGAATCATTTAAACGAATTATTAATTTAACAAGTGAGTCATTGCGACTGAACCGAATCATTTAAACGAATGATTAATTTAACAAGTGAGTCACTGCGACTGAACCGAATCATTTAAACGAATGATTAATTTAACAAGTGAGTCATTGCGACTGAACCGAATCATTTAAACGAATTAATAATTTAACAAGTGAGTCACTGCGATTGAACCGAATCATTTAAACGAATTAATAATTTAACAAGTGAGTCACTGCGATTGAACCGAATCATTTAAACGAATTAATAATTTAACAAGTGAGTCACTGTGATTGAACCGAATCATTTAAACGGTTCATTGATTCATTCAGGAACGAATCAGAGACTCAAAACATCGCTGTGGCTGTTTGGAATTATTTTTGTCTGCGAAATGCAGGCAATATGTGTCTAAAACGTAAGTATCTTAATATTAACTTATTGTTTATTAAACTGTTGTATAAAATCGATATCACATTTGTAATCCTGCTTATTTTTGAAGAAAAAACAGCACTCTTCTTGTGATTTTAATCATATGAAACGTAAATATATACATATTCTGCCCCCGTATCTTGAATTTTGCGATCATTCTTAATGCATTTTAATACTGAATCATGAAAGAACATGCTCTAAATGCGTGCGTGCACGGTTTAACCCCTTCATCACCACGCAGGCTAATGTATGCAGTGCACTATGTAGGTGTTAGTTGGGTTTTTGCAAAATACTCGATATTGTCAAATTGCACATCGTTAAAACAACAATTACGATATTATCGCAGACGATATATATCGCACACCCCTAGTATATATATTAGGGTTGGGACAGTCGAGAAATGATTCCAGATCGATTCTGAGATTTTCCGAATGCGTAGCTTCCGGAGCTTCGTTTTGAACAGCAGGTGGCGCTGCATGCTTTATAAACCGCTGAACGCTGCTTGTTTCCAGATCCTTACACACACTTGAACATGAAATAATCAGTCAGAAAATTCAAAAAGGTTGAAGCGTGTTACAAGGTGTCCACAGTGGGCTGTTTACATTAATCTGGTGTCATAAAAGCATTCTGAGCCGAGGTGAGATTACAGACGAACGCTCTTCAGCGCTCCTCTTCATCAGCGTTTGAGCGTGCGGATATAAAATAGATTAGAGCGCCATCTGCTGTTCAAATCTGAGATCAGAATCTATTCCAGAGGAACCACGACGCATTCGGAAAATCATCCCAGCCCTAATATTCTTATATATTTAATATATAATCATAAAATATATACATGCATGTGTTTGTATTTATAATAAATATACACATACACGCGTATTATGTAAACAACTTTTATTTTGGGATGCGATTAATCATTTGACAGCACTAATATATATATATATATATATATGTGACCCTGGATCACAAAACCAGTCTTAAGTGTCTTGAGTTTTATGCATCATCTGAAAGCTGAATAAATAATATTTCCATTGATGTATGTTTTGGACAATATTGAGAATCTGAGGGTGCAAAAAAATCTAAATATTGAGAAAATCATCTTTAAAGTTGTTCAAATTAAGTTCTAAGCAATGCATGTTACTAATCAATAATTAAGTTTTGATATATTTACGGTAATATACTAAATGTCTTCATGGAACATGTCCTAATGATTTTTGGCATATCATTTTGACCCATGCAGTGTATTTTTGGCTGTTTATAAAAATACACCCCAGCGACTTAAGACTGCTTTCGTGCTCCAGGGTCACACACACATATATATTAATGCTTGCTGTGCCGTGTGGTTTCTTTATAACGGTTGTAACACCGGTGTAAATGGGGATGTCTGTGCAGGTATTATCGTCTGCCTCTGCCGACGGAGGGCGCGCCGCTCGAGGACCAGTTTGATGCGTTCGTGAACGTTCTCCGGGTAAGAGATTCTCCTGAAAACACCAGCATGACCGGTCCACTTCCACTGCGCTGTGATCTGAATCAATGCATCGGTCAGCTGATGTCATAAACGTGTTCTCGTGATCTGAGACGGAGGAATCTAAAGCGCGTCAGAGCTGTGATATATAACGTGTTTAGATGAATATTCTGGAGTCAAACGCTCTCATTCAGTTACACAACCTCACCGGCTTCTTTCTCTGCTCTTGTTGATGTTTCTAAAGCAGACGACACTTATAGAAATGTATCTCGTGATCATAGTTTTATGCAAGAGACATAAAAACATGATGTCAAAGTATTTTCACTATTAGATTGCACAAAGAAATGGAAGTAACACTGAATTAAACGTGATGTTTTTAAACTGAAAGACTGATTTTTCTTGTAAAACATACTCTAATCATTTCTAATATCAAGTTCACACACTTTTATATTAACTACACTGCACAAAAATTATTAGAGACCTAAAAATATGAAGTTTTGTGTTTTCTTCTTTAAGTATAGTTTTTATTTAGTTAGTTTAGTACATAAAGTCTTGCTTAAAACAAGAAACAGAATTGTATTTATGTACTGTAGTAATAACAATAAATGTGCATAATTACATTAACCCTATCCTAACTAAGTACATGTTGTTAATTAATCACTCGGCACTTAAATATATATTTACACTAACCATGATACCTTAAAATATTAAAACTTGTATTATTATATATGCAATTATTGCATATATTTGCTCAATCCACAAAAAAATATTATTCAAGCTTTATAATAAAGTTAATTAGTTAATGAATTAACTAGCATTGGGCAATACGCTTGTTGTATTAATCTTAGTTAACAAAAACACAACTGTTCATTGATTATACATTTATTATTATTTTCTTAGTTATTATCATTAAAACAGTGAATTATACAACTTAACAACAAAAACAGCAACAATCATAACCATAATAATAATAATTACAGTACAGAAATGTTTTGTGATCGTATTATACAGTATATAGGAATATGAAATAATAAATATGTAATTAATTAAATATAGTAATGATTATTAAAACTGTGAATTATATTTATTAATAATATTTTTTTTAAACAAATTTACTATGCATGCTTTTAATCCATAATAATAATAATACAAAATGTAAATGTTTTCTGATCATATATAGGATTATGTATACTACTACTAATTATTATTATTATTATATGACTGATTAATTAATTAATCAAGGCTGATATCAGCCCATGATCACAAAAATACAAGAAGCTGCTTTTTAATTTTTTAATTATTTTGAATGAATGATGTATTTATAAAGCGCTTTAATGTGTATTGTTGTACACCCAAAGCGCTTTACAATCGTGTGTGTGTGTGTGTGTGTGTGTGTGTGTGTGTGTGTGTGTGTGTGTGTGTGTGTGTCTGTCTGTGTGTGTCTCTCTGTGTGTGTGTGTGTGTGTGTGTGTGTGTGTCTGTCTGTGTGTGTGTGTGTGTGTGTGTCTGTCTGTGTGTGTCTCTCTGTGTGTCTGTGTGTGTGTGTGTGTGTGTGTGTGTGTGTGGGTGGTGGGGGTCTGTCCTCAACCACCACCAGTAATAATACATAAATTGACGGATAGATCTGTCAGTGTATCACTAGTTTTACCGTGGTAAAGTGTGTGTGTTTGTGTCAGTCATGTGCTCGATGAATGAGACTTCCTTCATGTCTTGTGTTTCCTGTTTCTCTGGTTTAAGAGACGCTGAAGCCACAGATTTCTCCAGTTTAAGATTAGAAAGCGGCCGCAGTGAACCACAGACTGACGTCTCTGATAAACGCTTCATACTCGGTGTGATATGAGGCTCTCTGCTCATGCATATATTCCCAGAATGCTTTTAAACGAGCTGTTTTGCTGCATTTGTTGGCAGTGCGCGGGCGGCGAGGAATCATTCTGTCCGCTCGCTATTTAAAGCGTCCTGACTAACCGCAGGACTCCAGCTCTGGTTATTTTAGCCCTGCCGATCGAACGATACACAGGAAGCAGCTTTATTAAAGAAAGAGGCCACTTCCTGTCTCGCTCCAAGGCTGTTTGCTCTCCACACGCAGAAGAGACCGGATCTCATTTAATCACTGGAGATTGAAACAGAGACTCATTATGTATAGCATTTCCACTAGACCGTATAGATATATATACTAGGGGTGTAAATCGGATGGGTCGTCACAATTCGATACGATATCGATTCTTATACCCAGCGATACGATATTTGCAGATATCTCAAAAAATGATTCGATTCAGGAGTATATCGATCGATATTATCATATCATATACGTATTTTAAACAATCATTTACATTTTTATTAACTCACAAATGCAACCAAAATATATAACATGAACATAAATCTAGAAATGCTGCTATGAGCTCAGTGCTAAACCAAATTACAGGCATTAGAAGAAAATAAATACAATAGAAGTTCAATAAACAGCGCTTTTCAGCTCAGTCTAAAATACATGTTCAGGTATGTTACAGAAATGCAATAATCAAATATAAAATAACTGCATAGTCTTCACTGTATAAATTAAATAGGCTGTAAATAATACTTTTTGATGTTATAAAGGTTATTTAGTCAGGAGCAGTGAGCACTTGTATTTTTCTCTGACAGCATTATATTTATTATTAGTTTTCTTTCACTTTAAGAACGAAAGCACAGATTTAATAAACTGATACACATGCCTTTTTTCTCCACTGTTTACATTAAGACATATGCTTTTCTTAACCTACTGTTTACAAGAATATTAGCCAAAACATGCATTTTGATGTAGTTTTGTCTGAATTTATTCATTCATGCTCAAAAAAGTGGAGGAGAGCTCAATTAATATTCTCGCAGAGTTGACGCGGCTGTCTGTGTGCACGCGCTTCAGATGTGTGTGCGCGCGCTTCAGATGTGTGTGTGTGTGTGTGTGTGCATGCGCTTCAGATGTGTGTGTGTGTGTGCGCTTCAGATGTGTGTGTGTGTGTGTGTGTGTGTGTGTGCGCTTCAGATGTGTGTGTGTGTGTGTGTGTGCGCTTCAGATGTGTGTGTGCATTTCAGATGTGTGTGTGCATTTCAGATGTGTGTGTGCGCTTCAGATGTGTGTGTGTGTGCGCTTCAGATGTGTGTGTGTGTGTGTGTGTGTGTGTGTGCGCTTCAGATGTGTGTGTGTGTGTGTGTGTGCATGCGCTTCAGATGTGTGTGTGTGCGCTTCAGATGTGTGTGTGCATTTCAGATGTGTGTGTGCATTTCAGATGTGTGTGTGCGCTTCAGATGTGTGCGCGACTGTTCCGCCATCAATCCCGAGCGTGTCTTCGGGCAGTGCTTATATCGAGTCCTGATACGTGATATTGAACGAGAATGCACGCGTTGGTGGGAATAAATAGACGGACATTATATGAAAATGTGGACCGTGCCAAAATAAAGGTGACTTTTTATAGATATCAATATTTTACGCGTGGCATCGATGCATCGTATCGTCATACATTGGTACATTGTGGTGTATTGATATATCGATGAATCGTTACATCCCTACTATATAAAGAGGAAAATGAACGAATATTAGTGTTTTGTCATTTGTGTTATCATTTGCATTCCTAATCCAACACATTTATGTGTTTTTGTAAATATAACCAACAGTTTATTTCAGGTAAATGAAGGATTCCCAAATGTTGTTCTCGTCAGTCAAACCCGCTTGAGGTTAAATCAAACCGTTTCCTGAGCTGTTAGTGCATCGCAGATGAAGGGACTGAATGCTCTCGCTCTCGTTCTCTCAGGAGAATCCGTCTCTGTCCTTGAGTCGTGACGCGTCCCGTCCTCTTCCGGCTCTGCTCTTCAGCTGTCAGGTCGGCGTCGGCCGAACCAATCTGGGTATGATCCTGGGATCTCTGGTGATGATGCACCTGGAGCCGACAGCACCGTACGACCCGACACATCACATGATCACATGCTCCTTACACTAGCACTGAAGATGTTAGGATCTCTGCTCAAGGATGCATTTATTTGATCAAAAACACAGTAATATTGAGAAAACATATTGCTATCTGTAATTGATTTCTGTGATCAAAGCTGTATTTTCAGCATCAGTCTTCAGTCACATGATCTTCAGAAATCATAATAATATGCTGATTTGCTGCTCAAGAAACATTTCTTGACGTGCTGCGCAATATTTTTGTGGAAACCATGAACATTTTTATTTTTCATGATTCATTGATGCACATAAAAGAACAGCATTTATTTGAAACGGTATCTTTTGTAACATTATAGATGTCTTTACTGACACTTTTGATCAATTTAATGCATCCTTGATGAATAAAAGTAATAATTAAATGTATTTTTAAATCTTACTGACCAGAATGTTTTTGTATATTCATTAACATTTTTTTGCATGCTTAATAAAAATGTGTATTTGTGAGTATTGTGCATTTAGCAGATGCTTTTATCCGAAGCGACTTACAAATAAATACAATAGAAGCAATCAAAATCAATAAAAGAGTAATGATACGCACGTGCTATGACAAGTCTCAGTTAGCCTAACGCAGTACTCGTAGCAAGGGTTATTATTTTCTTATATGTGTAATAATGCATTTAATGTGAATGTTGTCACATGTTTATAGAGCTGAAGAGCACGCGACAGACAAACCCAAAATGCAGTTCCAGGTTATTCAGACCCTCATCAGTAAGCTGCCTAAAGGTCAAGAGGTCATGGAAGAGGTTTGTATTGGCATGTGTTCAATCTAATATTTATCCCGGATGAGCTGTTGACCGTGTCCTGCTGTGTTGAGGTGGACCGAGCCATCGATCTGTGCTCGGAGATGCACGACATCCGAGAGGCCATTTATGAGAACAAACAGAAGCTGGAGGGAATCGGTGAAGACTATCAGATCCAGGTGAGAATCTGTGTCTGGTATTGCTCAAGGTGCATGACTTCTGCTGCTTGTTACACTACTGGTCAAAGGTTTGAATGATGTGATTTCTGAAGATCATGTGACTCTGAAGACTGGAGTAATGATGCTGAAAATACAGATTTGATCACAGATATAAATGACAGTTTAACAGATATTTCACAATATTTCGTTTGATCAAATAAATGCAGCTTCTGTGAGCATCAACATCTTCATTATTGTAAACTTCTGACCAGTAGTGAATATAAACGGGCCTTTGCATGTGAAATCACTGGATGTTTTGACTTGTGTTTTATCTGAATTTCTGATAATACGAGCCCTGAATCTGAAGAGTAGCGGTGTTTAAAGCGCTTCATTACACAGACTGGACAGATGAGTGTGTGTAAGACGTTTGAGACGTCTTCACAAAGACTCTTTATTCATCACTGAGCCGCTTCTGTCCGTCTCAGTGATTCTTCTTCTCTGGACAGACTGAAATCTGCTCTGCTTAACTTATTCAATCCTGTGCAGAGCTGGAAATACAACCCTCGAGCTGATGTATGGCCTACAGCTGGACGGATTGTAAATAAAGTCTATTTTCTGTTGTCTGTGTGTGTTTTCAGGCAAGCAGCACTAAAGATTACTTCCTCCATCGAACTCTACAGAGTCTAGAGCGATATTTTTATCTGATCGTCTTTAACGCTTACCTGCATGAACAGGTACAGTGTGTTTTCAAGCCACTCTGTTAAGAGTCACTATTCTCATATTAGTCATATTTATTACGTTGTTCCTCTCGTTCTAGTATCCGCTGGCGTTCGCCTGTAGTTTCAGCCAATGGCTGTGCTCTCACGCCTGGATGTACCGCCTCCTCTCCTGCATGAACCAATCAGAGCTCAGAGCACCAGCTGACCTGCTCACGAAAGGAGCTCGAGTTCTGGTGAGAAACATCATTACTCATCTGACATCGCTTGGAATATATCAAGGACACAGTTATCATCACTGCGTTTGATTAGAAGATTTAGTTCAAGAGAAACGGAATGTTACAATTAGTGATGCAAAATTCCACATTCTGTTACATTCAAAATTCCACATTCTGTTACATTCAAAATTCCAAATTCTGTTACATTCAAAATTCCAAATTCGGTTACATTCAAAATTCCACATTCTGTTACATTCAAAATTCCAAATTCTGTTACATTCCAAATTCCAAATTCTGTTACATTCAAAATTCCACATTCTGTTACATTCAAAATTCCAAATTCTGTTAAATTCTAAATTCTGTTACATTCAAAATTCCAAATTCTGTTACATTCACAGTCATACAACGTTTAAAGATAAACCGAACAAACGGCACGGTCAACTCAAAATGAACAAAGTATCATAAACGTTTCAAAACTCTAGTCTATTGATAGTTTTCAGTCACGTGACCCGCTCGAAGACTTGGAGGGCAAAACATCCATAAAACTGCAGCACAATCGGGTCCATTTTTCATTTAGATCACCTCTCAAAAGAATAAAACACAGGTATGTGAACAAAATGCCATTTGCTATCCATATGAAGCACAATATTTGAATCAGTGCAACTTAAAACTTAAAGTGCAGTAATATATTTAAAACAGTAATATTAAAAGATCAAATTCAGTAATCACTATATCAATGATGCATCGTTTACACAGGAATATAACGGTTCAGTGTTTTCTTCTAATGCTTTTCTATGAGAAGACATTTAAAGTGAAACTTTGCACATTGCATTTATATTCTGGCTTCATCTTCTTGTCTGTACAAAACATGCATCATCAAAAAAGAATCTGGCCTTTTAATATCTGCGTTTTACCACATTATTGAAACTATCAATACAACCCGTGTGTGATATTTCAAATCTTCTGAAGTCACAGACTACATATACATGCACATCAGATTTGATTTGAGCTTGGTATAATCCAGATGTTTATATGAATACGATATTCCTTGACTAGATTAGTAGATGATGGAGATCTACACGGGCATGTTATGTCTCGGTAGATTTCAAACGCTGCTGTTTGCTCAGTTATTAAATGAATTACTACTATTCACAATAATTTCATTATGATTAATATAATCACATTCAAAAATACCAGACAACAATGGCACACAATGGAAAGAGTCAGGCCATCATTAATAATAATAATAATAAATATACTGTAGATATAAGAGTGCTTATTAAATTAATAATATTTATATTAATATTATAATATTATTTATATTATAACTTATACAGGAAGCAATTTCACTGTATTTTTCTTGTCTGCAAAACAAAATGATTGAAACATTTAACTTGCAAAGTAAATAATGAAGAAACTTCAGTGCATTTCTGGAGTAACAACAAAACTAATAAAAATGTATATTAACTCATTATTATTATTATTATGAAAAAAAATAAAAAAATTGTGCTGTTTTTGTCAGGTATTCATGAAGGTGTGACGCCGTTCTTAATTAAACTAGTAATAAATCTAATAACTGAGCATAATGTATTGCAGCATCATAATCCTGTTGATGAATATCACTGGGAACAGAAATGCATATGTGTAGATCATCATATGAATGCAGGAATATTCTGATGCCTGTACACATATAAACACACTCTGTGAATGATCATGACTGAAAAAGCTCTTTCTCACACACTGACCGTCCTGAATATACTTTCACTGACCGCCTCAGACTTCATTCACGTGCATTATATCGTAAAGAGCAGCTTGAAGAAATCCTAATGAGCTCAACAGAGATGAATGTGGTTTCTGCATGGAAATGACTTCCGCTTAGCAACGGTGTCTAAGGAAAGTGTGACTGGTCATCAGAGA
>CM050430.1:27737717-27747717 GCA_027564155.1 Gymnocypris eckloni scoliostomus | reverse complement strand
TTTTACGGAGATGATGATAAATGTCTTAAATGGTGGATGCTTGAATATTTAGGTAAATGGTGAGAAATGATCTGTATTTTCATTATTTCTGGCACATTGTATTAATTTGGGCTGTTTTTGTTTGACAGGGTTTTCCAGAGTCTTGTGAGGATGAAATCGTAAGCGTTCCTGACGCTAAATACACAAAGGGCGAGTTTGAGGTGATGCATTATGACCTTGCTTTTTAATATAACCTACTTTTATTCATTTCATATTTAGTTGGATGACAAGACATGCAATTTACACACTACAAGTCAAAAGTTTTTGAACAGTATGATTTTTAATGTTTCATCTGCTCACCAAGCCTGCATTTATTTGATCCAAAATACAGCAAAAGTAATAAAATAAATATTTTTAATATTTAAAATAACTTCTTTCTATGTGAATATGTGTTAAACAGTCATTATTTCTGTATTTTCAGCATCATTACTGCAGTCTTCAGAGTCACGTGATCTTCAGAAATCATAATAATATACTGATTTACTGATCAAGAAACATTATTATTATTACTGTTTAAAATGGTTGAGTACATTTTTTCAGGATTCTTTGGTGAATAAAAAGATCCAAAGATAAGCATTTATCTGAAATAATAATGCATGTATTTTTGCACTTGGTTTATGATACAATTAAATATTTAATATTAGCTATTTTAATTATAATGAACATATTTGTGTAAGTATTGTATATGTATATATAATATTTTATTACTGTATTATGATATATTTTATTTTTATTATTGAATTTCTGCTCAAGCATCAGGTTAAGGTGCTCTTGGTTTATGATATATTTTATTATTATTATTGAATTTCTGCTCCAGCATCAGGTTAAGGTGCTCTTGGTTTATGATATATTTTATTATACTCTTATTATTGAATTTCTGCTCCAGCATCAGGTTAAGGTGCTCTTGGTTTATGATATATTTGATTATTATTATTATTGAATTTCTGCTCCAAGCATCAGGTTAAGGTGCTCTTGGTTTATGATATATTTATTATTATTGAATTTCTGCTCCAGCATCAGGTTAAGGTGCTCTTGGTTTATGATATATTTGATTATTATTATTATTGAATTTCTGCTCCAGCATCAGGTTAAGGTGCTCTTGGTTTATGATATATTTTATTATTATTATTATTGAATTTCTGCTCAAGCATCAGGTTAAGGTGCTCTTGGTTTATGATATATTTTATTATTATTATTATTGAATTTCTGCTCCAGCATCAGGTTAAGGTGCTCTTGGTTTATGATATATTATTATTATTATTATTGAATTTCTGCTCAAGCATCAGGTTAAGGTGCTCTTGGTTTATGATATATTTTATTATTATTATTATTGAATTTCTGCTCAAGCATCAGGTTAAGGTGCTCTTGGTTTATGATATATTTTATTATTATTATTATTGAATTTCTGCTCAGCATCAGGTTTAGGTGCTCTTGGTTTATGATATATTTTATTATTATTATTGAATTTCTGCTCCAGCATCAGGTTAAGGTGCTCTTGGTTTATGATATATTTTATTATTATTATTGAATTTCTGCTCCAGCATCAGGTTAAGGTGCTCTTGGTTTATGATATATTTTATTATTATTATTGAATTTCTGCTCCAAGCATCAGGTTAAGGTGCTCTTGGTTTATGATATATTTTATTATTATTATTATTGAATTTCTGCTCCAGCATCAGGTTAAGGTGCTCTTGGTTTATGATATATTTTATTATTATTATTGAATTTCTGCTCCAGCATCAGGTTAAGGTGCTCTTGGTTTATGATATATTTTATTATTATTATTATTGAATTTCTGCTCCAGCATCAGGTTAAGGTGCTCTTGGTTTATGATATATTTGATTATTATTATTATTGAATTTCTGCTCCAGCATCAGGTTAAGGTGCTCTTGGTTTATGATATATTTTATTATTATTATTGAATTTCTGCTCAAGCATCAGGTTAAGGTACTCTTGGTTTATGATATATTTTATTATTATTATTATTGAATTTCTGCTCCAGCATCAGGTTAAGGTGCTCTTGGTTTATGATATATTTTATTATTATTATTGAATTTCTGCTCCAGCATCAGGTTAAGGTGCTCTTGGTTTATGATATATTTTATTATTATTATTATTGAATTTCTGCTCAAGCATCAGGTTAAGGTGCTCTTGGTTTATGATATATTTTATTATTATTATTATTGAATTTCTGCTCCAGCATCAGGTTAAGGTACTCTTGGTTTATGATATATTTTATTATTATTATTATTGAATTTCTGCTCCAGCATCAGGTTTAAGGTGCTCTTGGTTTATGATATATTTTATTATTATTATTGAATTTCTGCTCCAGCATCAGGTTAAGGTGCTCTTGGTTATGATATATTTTATTATTATTATTGAATTTCTGCTCAGCATCAGGTTAAGGTGCTCTTGGTTTATGATATATTTTATTATTATTATTATTGAATTTCTGCTCCAGCATCAGGTTAAGGTGCTCTTGGTTTATGATATATTTTATTATTATTATTGAATTTCTGCTCAAGCATCAGGTTAAGGTGCTCTTGGTTTATGATATATTTTATTATTATTATTATTGAATTTCTGCTCAAGCATCAGGTTAGGTGCTCTTGGTTTATGATATATTTTATTATTATTGAATTTCTGCTCCAGCATCAGGTTAAGGTGCTCTTGGTTTATGATATATTTTATTATTATTATTGAATTTCTGCTCAAGCATCAGGTTTAGGTGCTCTTGGTTTATGATATATTTTATTATTATTATTGAATTTCTGCTCAAGCATCAGGTTAAGGTGCTCTTGGTTTATGATATATTTTATTATTATTATTGAATTTCTGCTCAAGCATCAGGTTTAGGTGCTCTTGGTTTATGATATATTATTATTATTATTGAATTTCTGCTCCATCAGGTTAAGGTGCTCTTGGTTTATGATATATTTTATTATTATTATTGAATTTCTGCTCCAGCATCAGGTTAAGGTGCTCTTGGTTTATGATATATTTGATTATTATTATTGAATTTCTGCTCCAGCATCAGGTTAAGGTGCTCTTGGTTTATGATATATTTTATTATTATTATTGAATTTCTGCTCCAGCATCAGGTTTAGGTGCTCTTGGTTTATGATATATTTTATTATTATTATTATTGAATTTCTGCTCCAGCATCAGGTTAAGGTGCTCTTGGTTTATGATATATTTTATTATTATTTGAATTTCTGCTCCAGCATCAGGTTAAGGTGCTCTTGGTTTATGATATATTTTATTATTATTATTATTGAATTTCTGCTCCAGCATCAGGTTAAGGTGCTCTTGGTTTATGATATATTTATTATTATTATTATTGAATTTCTGCTCCAGCATCAGGTTAAGGTGCTCTTGGTTTATGATATATTTTATTATTATTATTATTCTGCTCCAGCATCAGGTTAAGGTGCTCTTGGTTTATGATATATTTTATTATTATTATTATTGAATTTCTGCTCAAGCATCAGGTTAAGGTGCTCTTGGTTTATGATATATTTTATTATTATTATTATTGAATTTCTGCTCAAGCATCAGGTTAAGGTGCTCTTGGTTTATGATATATTTTATTATTATTATTATTGAATTTCTGCTCCAGCATCAGGTTAAGGTGCTCTTGGTTTATGATATATTTTATTATTATTATTATTGAATTTCTGCTCCAGCATCAGGTTAAGGTGCTCTTGGTTTATGATATATTTTATTATTATTATTGAATTTCTGCTCAAGCATCAGGTTAAGGTGCTCTTGGTTTATGATATATTTTATTATTATTATTGAATTTCTGCTCAAGCATCAGGTTAAGGTGCTCTTGGTTTATGATATATTTTATTATTATTATTATTGAATTTTCTCCAGCATCAGGTTAAGGTGCTCTTGGTTTATGATATATTTTATTATTATTATTGAATTTCTGCTCCAGCATCAGGTTAAGGTGCTCTTGGTTTATGATATATTTTATTATTATTATTATTGAATTTCTGCTCCAGCATCAGGTTAAGGTGCTCTTGGTTTATGATATATTTTATTATTATTATTATTGAATTTCTGCTCAAGCATCAGGTTAAGGTGCTCTTGGTTTATGATATATTTTATTATTATTATTGAATTTCTGCTCAAGCATCAGGTTAAGGTGCTCTTGGTTTATGATATATTTGATTATTATTATTATTGAATTTCTGCTCCAGCATCAGGTTAAGGTGCTCTTGGTTTATGATATATTTGATTATTATTATTATTGAATTTCTGCTCCAGCATCAGGTTAAGGTGCTCTTGGTTTATGATATATTTTATTATTATTATTATTGAATTTCTGCTCCAGCATCAGGTTAAGGTGCTCTTGGTTTATGATATATTTTATTATTATTATTGAATTTCTGCTCCAGCATCAGGTTTAGGTGCTCTTGGTTTATGATATATTTTATTATTATTATTATTGAATTTCTGCTCAAGCATCAGGTTAAGGTGCTCTTGGTTTATGATATATTTTATTATTATTATTATTGAATTTCTGCTCCAGCATCAGGTTTAGGTGCTCTTGGTTTATGATATATTTTATTATTATTATTGAATTTCTGCTCAAGCATCAGGTTAAGGTGCTCTTGGTTTATGATATATTTTATTATTATTATTGAATTTCTGCTCCAGCATCAGGTTAAGGTGCTCTTGGTTTATGAAGCAGTATCAGGACTCGTGGAACAGCAGTCAGTCGTGTGCTATATTAATAACACGTGTGTGTATGTGACCGTGCTGTCTGTGCTGCAGGTGGTGATGAAGCTGGTGCGCTTGCTCCCTGACGGTCACCGGATGAAGCGGGAGGTTGATCTGGCGTTAGACTCGGTCAGCGAGACCATGACGCCGCTGCACTATCACCTGCGGGAGGTCATCATCTGCTCCTACAGACAGGTAGAGGGCGCTCCGGAGAACACAAACACACGGCCCTGTCCCAAACGGCACCCTAAACCCTTGCGGTCTTCCTCTGAGTCTGCTCTTTGTGACGTAATGCCGCTTTGACTGTCGGGTAGAAGTCTGCTGCGGTTCTGAGCTCGCAGAAGTGCGTATCGAGGGCGCATAACGGCCACAAACTCGCGAGCACCCTTCTGAACGCTAAAATGAGGAATGGGACACCCTATGGTTTCGTGGACTTAACGCGTAAGACCGCAAGTGCACATGAAGTGCTCCATTTGGGACAGAGCCCGCTTCAGTCTGACTGGCTGAGGAAGAAATAGCTTTGAAAAAATCATTTTACATATCCTGAGTTTTATGTTTTAAGAATTTATTGCAATTTTCTATTTATTTAATCTTAAATCTTTTATTTTAAATAATATTTTTATATAAATATTCTATTTTTTATAATATTTATTAATTAATAACTATTTAATATAACAAAAAATATTTATTTTATTTTATTCTAAATAAATGGCCTTTTGTTTTGTATGTTCTATTTATTTTCAAATAATTATAGATTTATTTAAAATAAAAAACTATATTTTTCTAATTTATTTAAGTTGTATTTTATTTTAAATACAAATAAAAACTAAATATTACATTTATTTTATTCTGAATATGCATATTTATTTAATTGGAAAAAAAAAAATATTGCTACATTTAATTTTATTCTAAATAAATGGTCTTTTGTTTTGCATGTTCTATTTATTTTCTAATAATTATAGATTTATTTAAATAAAAAAACATTTTTTCTAATTTAAGTTGTATTTATTTTAAATAATAAATAAAACTAAATATGACATTTATTTTATTCTGAATATGCATATTTATTTAATTGGAAGAAAAAATATTGCTACATTTAATTTTATTCTAAATAAATGGTCTTTTGTTTTGTATGTTCTATTTATTTTCTAATAATTATAGATTTATTTAAAATAAAACTTTTTTAGTTTAATAGTATGTTATTTCTGATGCATTGAAGCAGTAAAGCAGGAGCATGATGAAGTGCTCCTCCACTCGTGTTTCCATCTCCTCATGATCGATAATGATTTGTTTGGCAGCTGTGTGTGTGTTTGATCTATATCTGTGTTCTTGTGTCGTCTCGGAGCGTCCTGTAGATGGCAGCACGTTTCCTCCATCGAGACGCTCCTCGTTAGATTTGCACAATTACTCCATAATCAGACGCTAATCAACTCCAGCCTCTATTCACACAAGCAGCACACATATCAAGAGTCTCCTTGATTTCATCAGAAGGATTCTGGTGTTTGTTTGAGGCGTTTGCTCGTGCGTTAAGATCTGTGCACTGTAGAAGCCTACACTGGAAACAAATACTGAGTTTTTCTTCTGCAAGTTTTGCATGCATATTTTTAAAGTCAATTTTAATTATGGAATTAAGTCAAATCTACTTAAGTTATGTAAAATTGTCAATGGAAATAATTAAATGTAACGTGGCCAGTTAGAGTTTGAGGAGTAATTTCTACTTAATTATTGTAAGTTTACCCTGCAATACTCATGTATATTTCACTCAAACAACATAGCACTGAAAAATGGCATTAAATCATGGGGTTCACTTACAAACATGTACATGAGCACGTAGAACACGCAGTACACACACATGATACACGCACGCAGTACACACGCAGTACACACGCACGGTACACACACGCAGTACACACATAGTACGCAGTACACACACACAGTACACACGCAGTACACACACACGCAGTACACACACACGCAGTACACACACAGTACACACACACGCAGTACACACACACGCAGTACACACACACGCAGTACACACACACGCAGTACACACACGCAGTACACACACAGTACACACGGTGTACACACCACAGTACACACAGTGCACATACACACACAGTACACAATACACACACACAGTGCATGATACACACGCGGTATGCACAATGCACACAATGTACACACACAGTGCACAATACACACACACAGTACACACGGTGCATAATACACACACAGTACACACGGTGCACAGTACACACAGTGCATAATACACACACATAGTACACATACACACACAGTACACACGTACACTGAGTACACACAGTGACACACACAGTGCACACAGTGATCACATGCATGATACACACAGTACATAATACACACGCAGTACACACACAGTACATAATACACACACAGTACACACGCAGTACACACACGGTACACACACAGTACACACACACACAGTACGCAGTACACACGCAGTACACACACAGTATGCATATGCACACACAGTACATAATACACAGTACAACACAGTACACACATACACAATACACACAGTGCGGTGCACACACACACACAGTACACAGTGTACACACAGTCACATAATACACCTACACACACAGCATAATGCACACACAGTACACAATACACACAGTACACAAGTAGAAAATGAACTCCAGATGTCACAAAACCACAAGATACTTAACCTAACAACAACAGCAACCATCAAACAGTGTAAACACATCTCGAAAACAGCAATACATTAACCTTATTACTTATTCATGCCCAAGTGCATGATGGGAACGACGGGATCATGACTTAGTTTAAGATCCAAAATAAAAGTTTGTTAACATAATGTGTGTGTGTGTGTGTACTGTGTATATTTATTATGCATGTATACATACTCACACATACAGTATATATAATTATTTTATTTTTTTATGTTTATATACATTTATATTATAATATTTTTATATTTTCTATAAATATATTCAATATATACACATAACATGTTTTTCTTAAATATATGAATGCTTGTTTGTATGTATGTGTGTATATATATATATATATATATATATATATATATATATATATATATATATATATATATATATATATATATATATATATATATATATATAATTTGACATCAGTTTTTCTGTAGTATTTACTCCATCAGTGTAGCGGCTGACAGACGCGGTGGTGTTTCTGAGGGGCGTGTGTAATAGTGTTTGTGGATCGGGACGGTCCCGGGCCGGCGTCAGTGGCGCTCTTATGTAAAGCTCAGCGGGGCGGCCGGTCAATCAATGCAGGTTTGTGCAGCGAGGGCCGCTCTCAATGGATCACATTGTCCCGCGCCGCTGCGTTCAGTCCTTACAGTACCCTCGTCCCGTCTCAGATTAGTTTTCCCGTGTGGAAAGCGAACACTAATCCTTCTCTTCTATCTCTCGTCTCTTTGTTGCTTTAGATAAGCGCTGATGATGGAGAGCGGTTTGTAGTTGAAATGATCACAGGATGTGTTTGTGTACAAATGACCGTCTGGTGTGGGATGTCTCTGAGAGAGAGATTTAGACCCTTAAAGGGACAGGCACCTAAAAATGACAATTCTGTCATCATTTACTCATCCTCAAGCGGTTCGAGCTTCTTTCTTGTGTGGAGCATAAAATAAGATATTTTGAAGAATGTTAGCGTCGTAAGCCTAAGTTGATCGTAGCTCCTTATGATGCTTTTGAGAAACGCAGCCTAGACCAGTTGCTGGCAGCCATTGACTTCCATGGTAGGTTAAAAGAATACTATGAAAGTCAATGGCTACCGTCAGCCGTTTGGTTGCAAACATTCCTCAGATTACCTTAAGAAATTATATCTGAAGAAATTCATACAGGTTTGAAACTTGAGAGTAAATGATGACAGAATTGTAATTTTGGGGTGAACTGTCCCTTTAAGAACATGCTTCTATATTATGCTTTGTTTTGAATTGCCACATTTTCCAGACTAAATAGTTATATTTATATAACTATATTTTTTTAATCATCTTATATGCGTTAAACTTTTGTTCCAAAGTGATTTCTATAGTGCAGTTACATTTGTTGCTGAGTGAGTTTATATGAGTCTAAGATTATTTGTATAGAGCATTTTCAACACTCTTTGCTTTAAATAAATGAGTTTAGGCTTAATAGACATCAATTCTAGTGTCATTATAAACCATATTTACTATAACGGTTTCATACTTGCATTTATGTTTCTAATTCAATTCTCAATTCTTCATTTGCTGTGCAGTGAGAGGAACTAAAACACGTTTATAGAGTTTATAAACATTTATTTATTGGTATTTGACTTTATTTCTGAATCGAGTAATAAAATGCATCTTATACGCCAATGCAACTTAATGTTGTTTTTTCTCTCAACAATGCAATTTTACCCGGTGTGACTTATTTTCCAGATAATATTGTATATCTAAGTGATTTATAATCTGAGCTAAATGATCCCAAAATCTGATTTTAATATCAACAGGCGGTTTTCACTTTTTCTGTTATTGTGATATCAAACCATATAAATGTCAATATTTTGACTTGGTAATGCTAAAAATTAATTTTTCCTATCTTTGGATAATCCATTACACTCATATATATATATCCTAATATGGATGAAATGATCTGTCTTCTGTTTCATGACATCATTAGACGTTTTAATCAGGACTAAACTTCTTTGAAACAGTGTTTTCATGAATTATGAGCAGGATTTTACCAAATGTTTGATTATTTTCTGTATCTGCCATATAATATCATTTAAAGCTGATATGGTAATCAGCTCAAATACAATCAAAACAAATATTACCATATCAGCTTTTTCAGATCCCGCCCCTAAATGCCACATAAACACAATCAAACTGTCTTTAGTTGCTTTATATCTCAATCACTGGACAGTTTTTGGTCAAAAAAAGTAGTTAGGTCTGGCTTCATGAGATTATGGCTTTAATATTCATTCATGTGTCAATATGTGAAGGTATTCAGATGTTTCTGAATATGTTTGGCAGTGTTTTTGCCTTGTTTTCATGCTGCTGTTGATCATCTGATGCTGTCATCACGTTTTGACCGCTTCATCTCCGTTCATACAGCATCACACTGTTTCCATGGCAACCGCATCCCACTCTGGACCATCAGCTTCAGTTCTTGTGCGGTTCGTTTGATGCCCGTGCAAACTTTCAGACACACGTAATTTCAGTTCA